>PVKN010006328.1:0-28734 GCA_004027915.1 Capromys pilorides
CTGGGCAGGGGAGGAGGAGGGGGAGGAGGTGGGGGAGGGGGAGACATAGCCTCCAGGCCTGGTAGGGGCTGTAGAGGGGGCTGGGTGGTGGGACCTGGGAGAGGGGGTGCAGGTGGAGGGGGGCTGGGTGCCCTCTGTGCAGGCGCTGCGGGCTGTGCAGCTGTCATGCTGGAGCTCTGAGTGCTGGCCATATGCTGGCAGGCAGGAGCCACTGCTTGCTGTGGGGCATCCACGCCAGTCCCAGTGGCAGCAGTGCTTTGTGGGGGCTTGTCCCTCTGGTTCTGGTCGAGGTCAGCCTGGACACTCTTGTGGGCCTGGTCCAGGGGGCTTCGACGGGGGCGCCCTTTGCCAGCCAGCAGCCGTTCCACCACCTCCTCCAGGGTGCATTCCTGGGCTACATGTCAGGATGCTCAGGTCAAGGGAGAGGCCAGGGCAGGGGCAGGGCAGAAGGCACAGGTCAGGGATGGCTGGCACAGGCTGGCCTTCCCGGGTGGCCTAAGGCCCTGTGTGTCCCAGCAGGCTGTGCCCTCCATGCGCCCCGCCACTTACCATCGCTGGCCAGGAGCACAGCCCGGTTCACCAGGCTCTCTAGGGCCTCCCAGAGCAGCTGGCCCGTGCGGCCGGAGGGCTCCAGGTGCAAGAGACCCTGCAGCACGGACAATAACTGGGCCGACACTGGGGAGCAGCTCACCTGAGCAAGTGAGAGACCAGGGCCAGGTCAGCACCCTCCACCATCTGCCCAGGGCACCTGCCCCCACACCCCTCTGCATTTCTGGTAACACCAGAGGCTGTCCCGTGTGTTACGGGATCTCTACACTCCTGCTAGGAGCACGCCCTGCCCAGTGGTGACAAACGAAGGTGTTTCCAGATATTGCTACATTACACCAGGAACACATGCCCCAACAGAGGGCTAGTGGGCTCAGGGCTCGGGACCCTGATGGTAGCTGGCCAGCTGGGTTCAGCATAGCACAGACCTGGTCCTGGGCAGCACAGCCGCCAGCTGCCTACAGCATGACCTCTGCTCCGCCACTGCTGGTGACACAGCAGGTCTCTGTCTCCAGGGCCTTCTCCCACCCCTGCCCAGGCCTACCTTGTGGAAGAGTGAGGCGAAGACCTCCTGGTGGCTGTTCATGTTGACGCCATCACACATGTGTAGCAGTTCCTCCTCATCTTCTGCCTTGGCCTCCTCAAAGGCCTCCAGCTGGATCAGCAAGTCAGCATCCTCCAGGTCCCTAGGCACAGAGGCCTGCTGCTGACCTAAGGCTCTGGATGCAGCTGGAGAGTGGAGGCTCACAGGTCTGAGCCTCATGTGCTGCCAGGGTCCCTGGTGTCTCCACACAGCCTCAGAGGGGAAGGGCAAGACCAAGCTCTCCCTCATGGCCAGCCCTCCACAGCTGCAGTGGCAGGGCCTGGCTAGGGCTGAGGGCATCATTGGTCTCACCTGGCCTCTGGGAAAAGCCCTCAGCACCCCACCTCAGCACCCTGCCTGGCACTGACACCCCTGATGTGGTGCTAGCTGAGCCCTTGCCCACCGGGACACGTTTCTCTCAGTTGCAGGTAGTGAGACAGACTGTTCCGTAAGCGCAAGCCGCACTGAATTGAGGATGTGCTCACGCTAACACCTAGTCACGTGTCTGCTGCTGGCACTAACTGGGCGTTCCGTGCTGGACCTGGAGCCTAGTTTCTACGGTACCACCTGACAGCTGGCTGAGGGTACGCCACAGGGCAGTTCCAGAAGTCATCTTGGTCCCCGGGCCAGGCAGCTGAGACACCATGGAAGGGGCCTGGATGGGAAGGACCTTGTGGGCAGCCACAGTGGGACTCACCTGAGCCGGGTCAGATTGTCTAGCAGCTGCAGTCCTGGGGAGGGACACTGGGTCAGAGGGTCTGGAGGCCACTGCTGGACACCCCTGATGGCAACACTTGGCTTATGGTACCTGACTCCTTCACTTTCCCTCCCGGGTCACATCTATACACGGCACCCACTCACAGGATGTGAGGGGCCACAGGGACAGTGCTCCAGACACCCACAGTGCCTGTTCACTGGCTGCTGCCTCCTCCATTGCCCAGTCAGCCTCGGACTGGAGCCCCAAGGGCTGCCACCCAGGAGTTCCAAGGCCTGAGTCACTAAGGCAGGAGGTGGCAGTAAACTCTGGGCCCTGTGACAGTGCCTTCTCTAGGGACAGAGTGGAGACAGGGGAGGCAAGGGGCCAGCAGGTGAGCAGTTACCAATGAACTCGCATCGTAGCTGGGTGCGGATTCGGAGGTCTTCGGGGCCCAGGATGATGGCATTGATCACACTAAGCAGAGTGACGACATAGGGCACGTTGTCGCTGTCAGATAGCTCGTTCATGATAACGCTGAAGCGGTACTGCTGGCTGCACACCGTCTGTGGGGTGGGCAAGTGAGCATCGTCCAGGCAGGGCATCCACACCCAACCTGGGCCCACACTCACCTTGTAGTGGTCCAGGGCATCCAGTGTCAACACGTGGCCCTCAGGTGAGTAGATGCACAGGGCGGCCAGCAGCTCAAACACCTGCTTCTTGACCATCACATTGGATGTGTCCAGGGCTGCAGGGAAGGGTATCAGCAGGCCCACTGACCACTCTCCTGGTCAGCCTGGCTCATGTGGGCCACTGCCTCGCCGTGGCTGGAATTTAGGGCCTGGCAAGGAGCACTAGGGGGCACTCTAGCTCACCACGGTGTCTAGCTCTGGCCTGGCCTGCTGACTCCTGATGTCTGGATGCTACCTCCCACACCCCAGGGCCACCCCTGCCGGGAGAGCTAGGGGGTAGGGGCAGGTGACACCTAGTCCTCTAGGACTGGCCCAGCCCTTGCTGCTGGCGCTGGCTGCAGGTTTTCCCCCAACAGTGCTAAGTGGCTAAGACAGACAGCCTGGGGTGCATCCTTGTTCCATGAGCTCTGCAGTCTTCATTCTGGGTTGAGCAAGTTTGAGGGGTCATCTTGTCTAGCCATGGCTGGGTAGCTGGATGGAACCTCACTGACAGGCTAAATAGCTGGGCCCAAGGTTGGACAGAGAGGGGGTAGCCTCTAGTCACTCAGCCACTCCTATGGCCCTGATCTATCACTGACAGCACTGCCCAGTCAGCTCTGGAGCTTCTATGGGGCCTGCTTGCTATCCTGGAGCAGGACAATGGGTAGACAAAAGACATATGAAGCCACCACCCAGAAAGGGACTCTTGCCAGGGGTCGGGTCCAGGAGATTTCCTGGAGGAGGTAGTGTAAACCAACAGAGATGGAAGCTGTACCTGTACTTGGCCAGCTAAGTGGAAGGGCTTGAAGCCTTGAAGCCAGGAAGGGCATTTGGGGAGCCTAGGGGGCATCATATAAACCAGGATCTTGGGGCTGAGGGTTCCCTCCTCCCCCTGGAGGGCTGGTAGAGTTATAGGACAGAGGGGACAGGGGAACAGCTAGATGCAAATGGAGGGGACATCCTCCCCCCTCCCCCCGTACCTGCCCGCTGGACCCTGCCCCACCTCCTTCTGGTGCTCACCTAGGGAGAGCTGGCGCACGTAGCCCTGGTTGCTGAGGATGTACCCGATGCCTGGCTGTGAGTTTAGGACGGCACGCACGCAGCTCACACAGGTTAGCTGCAACAGGGCATCAGCAATGCGCGACACCCCACGACCCGACAGTCGCGCCAGGGCCTCGAGCAGCAGGTCCAGGCCACTCTGCTCCAAGAATTGCACCATCCAGGCGCCGTCACTGCTCTCCAGCCGCTTGCGTAGCCCCGAGTAGTTGACCACAGAGGGCATCTGCAGCAGCCGGATACATAGCTCGGGCTCAGCACTCTCCAGGTTGGCCTCCGTGGGGTCTGAGTCCTGTGGCCCCAGCTTCTCCTTTAGGGCCGCCCACTTTCGCTGTGCGCCCTCCTTCACCGACATCTTGTTGAACTGCAGGCAGGATGGGGAGGCGGTGGTCAGCACGGTCAGGGAGAGCAGGGAGCCCACGGGATGCGGCAGTGGGATGCCGGGCGCCCACCTTGTGTGGCTGCCCAGCACAGCCACCAGGGGCAGGCAGAGGCACTGTCCTCTGCTTCAGTTTCTCCACTGTGCTTCCTGCGGAGAGGTTGGGAAGGCCAGAGGGCAAGACCCCCTCAGTGGCAATGAGGACCCTAGAACAGATGGATACATCACAGGCCTGTGTCCCCGACAGAGGTGAACTGTGTCTCCCTGTAGATCCCTGCCTTGGAGGCTTAGGGAGGCCCAGTGGGCGGCCACCCTGGCTGGAACCCTACTGACACGGCAGTGACTGTACTGCTGAAACTGCATTTCTGACAGTCCTGAGTGCCATTGTACTCAGGAGCAAGGAGAGGGGTAGGCCCAAGGGCTGGTCTTGGGGTAGCCCCGGGCTCTGAGTGACAAAGTGCCCAGTGCTCACCCTGGTGGGTGGCAGGCCGCCTCCCCAGACCAGTTATGGAGGTGCACAGATGAGCTGGCACTGGGCCCTGAAAGCAGAACCACTGCCTCCTGCCTCCACGCCAGGCCTTCCAGCCTAGGCCTAGCTGGCTGCAACTCTGTCCCCACTGAAGTCTCTGGGGACAGTTGCAGAGGTCAGGGGCATCCCAGGCCCTCCTGCAACCATGTATGGCTGTGATGTTCTATTTAGGGCCTGAGAATGGCACCATGGAGCTGTGGGAAGGTGGCCCTCGCAGGCTGCGCTGGGTGGACTCAGCCTCATCCGAAGGCCCCCATCCCACACTCCGCCTAAGTAGACACTTGGGGAGGGCAGGTCTCTTACCCCCACCCCGTGAATGGGGACAGTGGAGCTGTGGCCTGACCCCAGAGTCACCCGGAGTCTACATACTCATGTCCAGCGTGGCTTTGCTGTAAGTCCTACCCAACCCAGGAAGCTAAGATCCCAAAGGGCCACCTGAGGCCACTTAGGTGGCTGAGCAGGGGGGAGACACGAACCCATCCTGCTGGCCCTGGGTCGTCAGGCCCACTGTTGCTTGGGTGAGGGTCCTGCAGAGTCCTTGCCTGTGCAGCGCACAGAACAAGATCCTGTCCAGCCCCTCACTGTCTGCCTGTGCAGCTGCCCTACAGGACTAGGAGGTAGACAAGAGAGCTGTCCTGCTGTCCTGCTGTCCTGCAAATGGACCTAGCTTGGGCACCGCCCGCAGCCTGGTCACTCCACTGAAGCCTCAGTTTCCAAAGCTGCACTTCTGGCTCCAGGCCTGTGGGTGTTGGGAGTGCCTGGTGAATTCCACCCCCTCCCCGACCCCAAAGCCTGGGCCCCTGGGCAAGGCTTCAGGTGAGGAGCCTGCAGTCCTCCCTGACCCCCACATTTAACCCCCCATGCAAGGCCATTGGCCACATTCCATGTCCACTCACCCAAATGCGCAAGACCTTGCGGCCACCTCTGCCCACCCATTCGGGGCCCTGCCTCAGGCTTCTCATTGCTGTGGACTCTGCGCTGCCTCAGGTCACCAAGGCCCCGTGGAGAGGGGGGAGCAGCTGCTCCACTATGAGGAGCAGGGCCGAGCAGCCTCTGGATGCCGGGCACCCACCTTGTGTGGCTGCCTGGGGAGGTGCCTGGCACAGGCCCTCCCTTCCCCGCCCACTTGGCACAGGCCAAGTGGACAGAGCATGAACCCTCCCAGCCAGACCTCAGCCTCCACAATGTCCAGTCTGGCTCAGGGCCTAGTGCTCTCCAAGTGGAAAGATCTGACCTGGACACAGCAGGGCCACCCAGAGCTGCCATGCCCAGACCCCAGATATGAAGGTCAAGGTGCTTGCTGACTCAGGACTACCCCGGCACTGCGGAGCCCGACTGCCTGTGCACCGCTTGTTGCTGGCACTACAGCTCCCTAAGACTCCAGCTAACAGGCTCGGTTGAAGGGTGGAACCTCAGCAGGAGGCAGCTGGCTGTGCCCTGGAGCCACCTCCACTAGCTGGGAAAGCAAGTCCAGTTGGACGTCAGGTGACGCCAGCAACCTTGCTCAGGCTCCTAGGGTCAAGCCCTGACCAGGGGCATAACCCTAGAAAGATCCTGCTTCTTTGAGAGTGACACAGACTCCCCAGGCAGTGGCCAGCCTGGCAGATACACACATTAACCCACACCCTGTAGGCAACATCCAGAAGCCATGCACTGCTGTCGGCTTCATCAATATCAGCAGCTTCCATAATTTTAGTCCCAGGTGTCAATTTAGGACCAGCAGGAAAACGACAAAGTCCAGTGCAGCAGGAGGCCCTGTTTCCCAACAGCATCTACACAGACACCCAGGCTGCGCTCACCCTCAGGTCTCTGCCCATTCCTTGAACACAGCCTTGCCAGCTCCAGGGCACAGGAGGCTGGGAACCAGTTTACTGCTCTTAGTGCAAACCCCAGATGGCACTGGTGCCAGCCAAGGCGAAGCTTATTCCTTGGTATACCAGCTGTGGGCCCTAGGCAAGATACTGTGCCCCTCTATTCTCCACTTACAGTGTGGGTGGGGACTGGGGGCTGGCAGGCACACAGGGAGCATTTGGAATGTGTGGCCTATCTTGTTTGTTTGTTTATTTATGTCTTTTTGAGGCAAGGTCTGGCTATACAGTTCAGGCTGGCCTTGAGCTTGCTTTGTAGCCCAGACTGGTCATGAACTTGAAACAATCCCCCTGACTCAGCCTCCAGAGAGCTGGGATTACAGGTGCACAGAACCATGCCTTGGTCCATTAATACTCTCTGTCCAGTATGCCTGGCCTGCTGCCTCTAGTCTGCCCAGCCCGTGGGCTGGGTGTCTGGTTCCCAACAAGGCTTGGCAGGCTCGAGGAGACAGGGTGGGGTTGGAACTCAGCGCAAGCCTGCGGTTTGGGGGTGTGGCCTCAGGGCAGGGCCTAGGGCACGAATTTGCCTTTGCAGCACTTTACCTAGTACATCCCAGGCCCAAGGGGGTCAGTCTGTGCTGGGGAGAGTGGAGGATACATCCTGTCTGCCACACACAGTCCCACCCTGGCCCCAAAAAGCTGCTGCAGTGGGGCTTCCAAGAAGTCCTGAGACGGAGCTCCTGAGCTCACCCCCACGAGAAGGAGCAGTCACTGTGGCTTCTCAGCTTCTGCTTTATCTGCTGAGCGCAGGGTAATCTCTCCTGCCCGACATGACCAGGCTTTCTGCTCAGATCCAGGCTCCCGCAGGCGGGTCTTTTGCAGGACCAGCCAGGGACCAGCCCAGATCCAAGTGACCACTCCGCCCCCTGGAGAGTGAGGGACTTGGGCCTGTGCCTGGCCAGCCTCGCATAGTGATGCTCACCCTTTACTCCGCATGCCCAGGCAGCTGCACTGACTCAGACACTGTGAGGCTACCACCCTGGCTGGGAGTCGCCGCCTACCTTACAGATTGGAGAAGTGGGGCCAAGGGCCCAGACCTCAAAAAAGGTCTGTCTGACCCCCACTGCACACACAGAACCCCAGGGCGGGGTGGGAGGCCCAGGTGGGCTGCCGTATACATTGCTGAGGTGCAATGTACACCGTGGGAGGGACCATGGCCTTAGTGCCTCCCAAGTGGCAGAAGCTTCTCCCTGCATTAGGCCTGGGGACTCAGGACTCTTGGGGGGCGGAGGTAGCCACTTTCAGCCTGGGCCCTGAGGAGGCGAGTGGTGTGAGGTGTCCTTCCTGGCTGGGATCCTGAGGCAGAGGTGGGCATGGGCACTAAGGGAGGAGAGGCAGCTTACAGGGTGCTAGCAGCACCAGGACAAAAGCTGGGATGCTTCGGGCCCAGAGCCGGTGAGGCGGGGGTGGGGGTGGGCAGGGAGGGAGCTGTCTTCCAGGGGTGGGTAGAGGAACACAGGAACGGGATTCCGGAACTGGGAGGCAGGGGCTGCAATGATATTTTTAGCTCCCACAAGAACCTAAATTTTTCCACTGCCTGGCAGCCCTCAGCTCTCCAGAGCTGCATGCAGCTCTGACTATTCTTGGGGTTGGGAGTTGCCCCTGCCCCTGCCTTCCTCCTGCAGGCTGCAAGGCCCCTGAGAGGCCAGGGCTGGCCTACAGGGTCCCCTGTACCAGCTAGCCCAGGCAGAGGTCCTGTGCAGAGTAGGCCTGGAACACCCAGCTGCCACCTGCAGCCCAAGTCAGCATGGTCACCTGAGCTTGCTGTCTTCCGAAGAGGGCCCTGTGCACCACTGCAGTTGCTGCCCAGGACAAAGGGCCCAAGGGGAGTGGGCACGACAGTGCTTTCCCAGTGTTAAGTTGAAAAGCAAAAACCAGGGAACACATCTGTCACTAGGACACCTGCCCGGGGCCAGCAGAAGCAGAAAACAGGAAACGCCTGAGCAGCGGGTGCTGCTCCTGCCCTGAACACCTCTGCAGGGCACTGCACACTTGGGTTTGGTGGGTAGACTGGGTGGTCCCAGGGTATCCCCCCAAGGGAGGACAGGAAGGGGGGGGCCCTGAACCAGGAAGCCAGTTTTCGCTTCCACCTATTGTAAGATGATGCAGGGCCAGGCTGCCTGGAACTTGCTGTTACCATGAGGCCCAGGGCCCAGTCTCCCCTGCTGCAAATAGCAGGGCCAGTGCTGACTCTGAGAGGCCTGGCCCCTAACGTCGTCAGGTTTCTGGTGTGGTGTCCAGGCCGAAAGAGGTTTCAGGGGTGACAAGGACACACTCTTTCATGGCGCCTCTGTGGTGGCCCCACTGGCAGACATGGAGGACAATGAGGGTCTTGGACCTGGCAGGGTAGGGTGACTGGAGCAGTGACCTCTCTGGTGCCCAGCCTGGCTTCCTTACTCCTGCAGGCACTGCAACAGGCCATGGGGTGCACCCAAGAGACCTTAGGCCACCCCTGGGTGCCTCTGCCTGGGTTCTGTGTGCAAGACTGGATGCTTCGGAGACTTCCCTTGAGAAGGCCCCTATATCCTTCTGGTCCTCTGCTATCCTCTGGAAAGGCCTCTCCCAGCCCACTAGAATGATGCTGGGTTTAGACTCAGGCCTGCTTGCTGCCAGCCTGAGGTCCCTGCCCTTTGCCTGTGTCCCAGCTCCAGGCTGCCTTTTCAGGGGCAGAAAGAACAAAGACAGATTGAGAGTGGGGGAGGGCTGGAGCTTGCACACCCCAGCACAGCCACTGCAGCTGCCAAGATCTGGGCAGCGGAAGGCTTGGATTCTGGGCATGAGGAAGCCCTGCCGCTGACCCGCAGACCTATGGACAACCACTGCATCTCCTGACCCTGCGAATCAACATTAGCTGGTGACAGAGGGAGGCACCAGGCCTGGAAACTACACAAAAGGGCTGGGCCCTGACTGCCCCGTACACTCAGCAGGCCACCTGGCTGGCAGCCAGGACTGAGCTAGGCCAGTATAAGAGTCTCCCCAGGCCCACTCATCCACCTGGCCCAAGGAGTCAGCACCAGCAGCCTGTCAGGCCTGACAGGGTGATGACATCCTTGGTGTGGGTGCAACATACCTCTTGGCATCCCTGGCTGGGAATTGAGGGTCCCAGGTCCCTGGGAAAGCCAGCCTGTTCTGGGCTCACTTTGCTTGTCTAAGAAGTGTCAAGGAAGCTGGGTACAGGCACAAGCACATGATCACAGTACAGAGGCTGAGGCAGGAGGATCGAAAGTTTGAGTCCTGCCTTGGCAACTCACTGAGACTGTCTCAACACAAAGAATTCACAAGGACTGGGGTCGTAGTAGAGCAGCCTTGGGTTCCATCCCTAGGGAAAGGCCAGGACCTGGACCCACCACTGCTAGCCAAGCGCCTGAGTCTCCACCCAGGCTGCATCCTTCATGTCTTTGCTCTGCCACCTGCTGAGGACAGCCCAGCCCCAGCGCCCACAAGCAGGGCCATCAAAGATCTTGTTCTTAGACCTCTACTGGATGTGGGAAGTAGAGACAAGCAGGGCACCAGCCGTGCCCTCTCCCTGTGGGTTGCGGAGAGCAGATGCTTGCCTCCTGCTGCTGGGTGCAGGCGGCAGAGCTGAGCTGTACTTGGAGCAGGGGCAGGAACAGGGACTTGGGGATGTGAGAACATGGGGGGGGGCTGCACACAAAGGCCACACCCATGACCTGAGAGGACCTGAGCCAGGCACAGACAGGTGACAAGGCCACAGGATACCAGCCCTCCTCACACAGCTGGGTAGTGCCCAGGCACTGTGGGCAAGGCCAGCGGCAGGCCCTGCAGAGAAACTGATGCCTGGGTGGGCACAGCCAGGGGCCTGGCTTGGCCTCTGCCTATGGCTCAGGGGCCTGGGAGGGATGCGGGTCGGTCCCCACTCCTGAGGCGGGTGTCCAGCTGTGGTGCCTGTCTGCTCCTGCTGGCCTGCTGTGTCCTGGCTGTCTCAACTCTGGGCTTCCGTGTCAGGCCTCTGGTAGAACAGGACTAGTGCCTGCTCTACCTCCCCTGGGCTTCCCATGGGCCCCCAGCCATCGAGGGCCTCCCCTTGGCCCAGATCAGTCTGGCCTCCTGGCAGTCCAGGCCATGCAGCTGGCTGAGCAATCTCAGCCTTCACGGCGAGCCTGACCCAGGCCACAGCCTCGGGAGCCAGGGCCTCCCACCAGGCCCCCCTCCCTGCCACTGTGCAGCAGGAGCAGGTTAGGTTTCCATATGGGGGGGGTAGGGGGGAGCTGTGGCAGTGCAGTGACAGGGTGTCCCCAGTGTCTGGCTCCCCAGCCCTGCCACACCAGCCTACCTCCCCTGTGTGCAGTGCTGCTGGGGACACAGGCTGGCAGTGGCAGTTACCCCTGACTTCAGGGGCGCCCAGAGCCTTGGACTCACTGGTGGGTGGCGCAAGTCCTATGTTTTCTGCCACTGGGAAAAGCCACACGAGGAGGAGGAGGAGGAAGTAGACAGGACAGGAAAGTTCATCCAGTTATGAGAGCATGGACGGGCCTTGGCTTTGTCACTATCAGCAGGGGACTTAACCCATGCGTCAGTGGGATGGACCATGACCAAAGGGACCAGGGCTTCTGCCTGGGCTGCTCAGGGCACAGGGGCCAGGGCACACTCATCAGGGGAGGCCCAAAGGGCCACTTGGCCTGGACAAAGCCCTCTAACTCTCAGGGTGGCAATGCCCAGCTGAGTCTGTATGAGAGATGGGGGGGGGAGCTAGGTGCTAGTGCAGTGTTACCCCGCTGGCAGAGGTGGACACAGGACTTTAGAGTGATAGAGTCTGTACTCAACTACCCGTGCCTCAGCTTCCCCATCTGACAGTTCCTAATTTAAACACACTTTAAATAGAGGCTGAAAGAGGGGTTGAGCAACAAGCCCACAGGAGAGCAGGCCCAGCCGGCCCAGTCCAGCCTGGCTCCATACAGAGGCGTGGGCAGCCCAGCTGGCTGAGGGTCAGGCCGCCTAGGGACCCCCCTTATGCAGGGAAGTTTGGCAAGGTGGAGGTCACACACCAGCCCTGCTGCCACCCCTGGTGTTATGTGTCCTCAGGCCTGGCTCTACCTGGGTTCTAATCCCCAATACAGTGTCCACCACCACTGCCTAATGCACCTCCTGGGTGCACAAAGCAGGCACAGGGTCAGGCAGCAGAGCCAGCACCATGGCCCTGGCATTCTGAACCAGGGGGCTTGAGTCCACAGCCCCCAGGCTGTCCCTGGGTGTCCTGTCTGCATTGTGTGACATCCATGAACCCTAAGCTTTCCACCTGGGGAGCAAGAACACCTTGATGGAAGGCAGGAGTCTATTTAAGGCAGAGCTTCCTGTCCTAGTCCCTGCAAGGGAGGTGAGCACAATTAGCTGACAGCAGACAGCTCCACAGAGCAGCTCTGAAGGCTAGAGTTCTGCCAGCAGGCCGGGTGCAGCCCTGCACAGCAGCAGGAGACCAGCTCAATGCCCCAAGGACGTCCCCTGGGTCTGCCCAGGGGATCCCTGGCCACCTAGAGTCTGGGGTTCCTGAGAACAGAGGGAGCAGTGGTCAGCTCAGACCTGGTCTAAGGTCTGAGGAGGAATTTGCTGCGGGCTTTTTAACAAAGTTCCTGCTGCCCTGGTGGGTGGGGACAACCCTGAAACCAAACACAGCATTGCTCCAACTCCCCACAACCTGTGTCCTGGGGGGGGGGGTCTGGAGGGTCGCTCTGGGTCCCCATTTCCTTCTGCAGGGAGAAGGTGCAAGCCTGATCCTTGCCTCTCACTCCTGAAGCAGACAGGAAACCAAGGCCCAAACAGAGCAAGGGGGAGGAGCAGGGCAGGTGGGAACGGAACCTGCCAACAGCTCGGTGTGGCGTGGGCGTGCCGACCTCTGGCCCGGGCGGGTTTGGGCTGTTTGAGAAGAACTTGGACAGTCCTGACTCGCGGCCTGCGCCGTGCAGCCTTGAGCTCTTCAGACCCAAGGGGCCGCGATCCCGCCTGTGCTGAGAGTGGGGACACAGCCCGTCTTTCCTGGGGTCCCTCGCTGGGCAGGGTTAGAGGCCGTCTCACCCCCTTCTGCCGAGCGGGGCTCGCTCTCTACGGCCTGCAGCGGGGTGCTCGACCCTGCGCCCACCTGCGGGTGGGCGCATGCAGCCAGCAGTCGGGATTGCGCAGGCTGGCGCCGCGGGTGTTACCCGGCGCGCGGGCGGCGGACCGAGTAGAAGTTTATTTTCTGAACTGCGGCTGATTCACCCACAGGATGTGGTGGCTGCGGGCGGCGGACCCCGGCCCCACCCTGCCCCAGCTCGCGGATCCCTCCGGGAGTCGGGTCCCCGCTGGAGGCGGCCGCTTGCGGGCGTCTGGGGTGCCCCCGCGGCGACTAGAGCTTCGTCTCCAGCCCCGCGCGCGCGCCCTCGCTGCCTCCGGACTCAGTTTACCCCCGACTTCAGGGGCGACCGGAGCCTCGGACTCACCAGTGGGCGGCGCGGGACCCAGGCAGACGATCGAGTTGGCGGGGCAGACGGTCGCTTGGTGCGGTCCAGGCTCGCGCGCTCCGGCTGGGCGGAGAGGAAGGGGAGGTGCCGTCCCGCCCATCCTAGGCCACGTGGGGGGCGGTGCCCGAGGGGCGGGAGGGATCCCCGAAGTCACTGCCCCTGGCATCCCAGAGAGCGGATGCAGGATCTGGGGTGACTCCCAGCTCTGCAGCCTCCTCCAGCAAGTCCCGGATGGGTCTCCCACTAAGGTGGTGAATGGGTTTCGCTTCCCTCTCTGTCTTTGTCTGGGAGCCCCTGCTCAAGCCCAAACATGTCCCTGCTGTGGGGGTCCTTCATGAGAAAGGACTTTTTGGTCTCCATCAGTGCTGAGTCCTCATTCACCAGGCCGGCCCTGAGGGACGCCCTGCTCCTGTGCCTGCGATGACAAGCTGGGTGGCTGCACCTGGCTGCCAGCCTGTTTCTGCAGCTGTGTGAGGGAGGATGTGAACCCAGGGAGAAGGGTCTGCACTCACTTTGGCCTCTGAGAGCCTTGCAGTGCCACTCAGGCCCAGGGAGGGCTCCTGACCAGCTCTCCAGGCCTCTGATGTTGAGCCCATTCCCTGGCCTCATAATCTCTTGGCCTGGCCAGCCAGCCTGTGCCAAAGGAGGGCCCAAGGGCCGGGTGTGCCTGGGAGCCTGCTGGGTGGGGCTGGCTGGCTCCTGGAAGCCCTCCAGGCCTGCAGGCACTGGCTGCTCCTGGAGTGCGCCAGGCCCCACGGGCAAGCCTCTGCCTGAGAGGCTATCTGCCCTTTCAGGCTGACTCCTGGCCCAGATGACGACCCTCTGCACTGAACCTTCTTGTCCTTCTAGGAACTGGATTGGGCTTACAGGTGTCTTGGGGACTCCAGTGTGACCGAGCCCTGGCATCCCTTCAGGGAAGGCTGTGATCAGGTTGACTCACTTGTCCCGAGCTGGCACCTGGCGTCAAGGCCTGGTCATGGGGGAGTTGATTCAGAAGGAGGAATGTGGTCTTTAGCCCGGCTGGACCAGGGCACCCCTGGGAAGCAGTGTGCTGTGGCTGTGGGTGGCTGTGCTCACTCTCCTCTCATCCACCCGTGCTGGGTCCACACAGCAAGGCCTGGCAGGGAAGAAGAAGGGTTCCGGGCTGCCTATTCAGGAGATTCACACTCAGGTACAAGGACCCAGATGGTGGTGGGAAGCACCGAGTACCCACCCCCGCTCCGGCCTGCCCTGTGCCTGTCCCTGGAAGCTGGGGCAGGTGATGGGAGTCGGGCGATGTGGTCAGCAGGGGAGACTGGAGGGGTCTCGGGGAGGGCCAGGTGGGTGACTCAGGGGTGACTGCATCTGGGTGTTTTGTGAATAGAGTGGGTGCCTGGCACCAGAGGGCCAAAGTCTGGCTCTGTGTGGGTGGGCACGTCAGACCTGAAGGGGCCTTCTGCTGGGGCCTGGGCTTGGCAGCTATGTATTCAATATAGTAGAATCTATGTTTTTAGTCCTCCTGTCCAAACCACTGGTTTTCTGAGCCCAATCCCAAGGGGTATACACAGCAGGTGGCCCAGGATGCACTGGTACTCTTTGTGGCCAGTGCCTAGACCCTGTCTTGCCCAGCCAGGCCCCCGCGTCGACATGTCCAGGGCACCATCAGGGTGGCCTTGCAGCTAAAGGCCTGTGGCGAACTTAGCACTGCCTCTGCTGGAGAGCAGAAGCTGCGACTGGGATGAGGGGGAGTGGGCTTGGGGTGCTGCCAGCTCAAGCTCTGCTGGGAACAGGCAGGCAGGCGTGGGCGCTGCCAGAAGAGAATCTCCCAGCCTGCTGGGGGTTGTGTGCAGAACCAGGACGACCCTGAGGCCAGCAGGCAGCTATCTGCAGGCGGAAGGGCCACCAGGGCCACTGGGACTCTGAACTGCCACCTGGCTGGGTTTCTTCTCCTTTGTCAGCCCAGCACTCAGAATGCTTTCTGACAGTTTTCTTTTGCAGTGCTTTTCACTTTCCATCCTACTGGGGTGCCCTGAGACGACCTCGATGCTGTCACAGTGTGCAACCAATGAAAACATGTCCACCCACCCCATCACCTGCCCACTGCTCCACCCACCCCGTCGCCTGTCACCCACCTCCTCTCCTGCCCTCACCCACTCCTCCACTTCCACCTATTTATTCCCTTGTCTACCCACAGTGTCACCGACGGACCTTTCCACTGTCTACCCGTCCATCTACCCTCCCACCCACCCACCCTAGTGCTCATCCACCTACTGTCCAATCCTGACATCTCAGGCAGGCTTTCTGAGAAGGATAGCACTTGTGTTGCTAGTGCTGGACAGTTAGGCCTGATGAGAAGGCAGCGCAGGCTCTTGGCCTCTGCCTCTGCTCTGCAGCTGGTCCGGGGGCTGCTGTGCCTCACCAGGGCAGCCTCTCAGGACAGCTGGGATGACAGGTACACCCCACACATGGCTGGAGAGTTGGCATTAGAGTGGCCCCGGACACAGTTCTCTCTCCCTGCTTCTCTCCATTTATACCTAGAAGCTGCCAAGTGCCACTGTTTGAGCCTGACTGTGAGGTGAATATCATAATTAGTGGGGTGGGGGAAGGAGCTTGACCAGCAGCTTTTCTTAGAAGGGACAGATATGGGTCCTACAGCTGGGGTCAGGTTCTGGTAGGAGCCTCTAACCTCTGATCTGTATTGCAGGCACACAGAGTAAAGTCTGCAGAGTCTGTGTTTGTGAATTCACCTGCTCAGTGTAATTTCTCTGTGGCCCTGGTCAATACTTGAGGCATTTTCACGGTCATCCCAGGACAGGTACAGAGCTGCAAAAAGCTCAAGTCCTCCGTACGCCAGCACCTGTTGAGGTAGACATGAGTCGTCCTCCTTTGGGTGGCAGGGACTGCCGTCCTCAGTAGAGAACTAAATGCCCCAAGGCTCCTTTGCTTTTCTGAGGCCACACCCCACCCTTTTTAAGCTCTGTTTTTATTTATTTATTCATTCATTTATTGAATTTTAGGGAAGGGTCTACAGGGTGTTCAAGGTCTCACAACTGCCTGTTTACAGCCTCCCAAGAGCTGGGATTACAGGCATGTGCCACCACGCCCAGTTTCAATTGCCTTCTCAGTGTGTAGGCCCCAGGTATCAAACCCCTGACCCCTGTGCCTGCTTGTAGACACTTTAATCCACTGAGCTATTTGGCCAGCCCCTCAAGCTCTGTTTTAGACAGGGTCTGGCTAAATTCCCTGGGCTGGTCCAGAGCCTGCAGTGCTTCTACCTCAGCTTCCTGGCGAGCTGGGCTCACAAGAACATCCAAAGCCACCTCTTGATTTGGTTTGAAAGTGGCCCTGGCACAGTGCTGAGGTGCTGCCTTGATTCCTGATCAAAGAAAGGCCATGCTGGAGCTGTGACTCATGGAGAAAACAGGCTTGGTAGGCTTGAGCCCAGTGCTGCTGCCCAGTGCTCCGTGGCAATAAGCAATGACACATATTAAGCAAGGTGCCCGAAACAGAAACCCACATCAACCTGGTAATCGCATATTGATCAGTTCCTGACAATGACCTCACCAAAGCTCCCCAGAACCTGGCTCATGCTTCCGCCAGGAGCGATGGCTCAGCACCTTTATGGTCTGTAAACACCATGAATACAAGGTGAAGACTGAGATTGCAGCGTGCACTCCACACCCTGCTGGATTTGTGCCTTCTGGTGTGTTAGGCACCACTATTCAGGTCCAGTGAACACATCCAGGACCAAGAAGCGCCCGACGCCCCTCCCTCTGCACCACTGGTCCCTGTTGCTGGTTCTAAAAGGTCTTATCAGTGCCTGGCAGCTTCGGCTCCAGTCTGGGGTCCTGTGCTGCTTCTTTTTGTGACTGTGAAGTATGACATCCTGAACCCTCTGAGGAGGTAGAGAGAGGTCAGGAGCTCTGTCTGGCACCTGAGCTGTAGGCAGGTTGGACCTAGCAGGTAGTGGCCCTGCGAAACACTGGGACTAGGCCGGCAGCACAGTCTGGGCTCTCAGCTGACCTTCAGGGAGCTTGGCTATCACTGCTCCCCAGACAAGCTGTTTTCCTTGATTCTGCATGAGTCCTTGGGTGATGGGGGCTGAGCTGCTCTCGCTGAGCTCTTTTGTGCTGGGGCGGCATCCTCTTTTGCTCAAAGAGGTTCCGTAGGGCCAGGGATATAGCTCAGTGGCACAGCACCTGCCTAGTAAGTGTGAGGCCCAGAGTTCGATTCCCAGTACCAAAAAACAAAATAGTTAAAAAAAAAAAAAAAAGCTCTGCAGCTAAGGAAATGGGAAGCTGCTGGGGCTGCAGCACAGGTGTGGGAAGGGAGAGGGACCTGGGGTACAAGGTGGGACCCCTGGACCTGCAAGACTTCAGGTACAGGCAGGGGCTCAAGCACCTGTATCCTTACAAAGGAGAGTGGCCTTGTCCACTTGCTTTGGCCTACCCTGGAAGCTATAGACTCGGCCAAGCAGGGCAAGGGAGAGCTATGCAGAGAAATGGGCAATTAGGCTTGTCCCTGAACCCTGGCTATGTTCTCCCAAAGAAGGCTGGGGCCTTGGCTGTCTTGCTAGGGGCTTTAGCCCTGGATGATGTTTTGTAGCTATAGCCAAGGCTAAACTCCATGCCAGGGAGGAGTTAGCCATGATCACTGAGGTATCTGGTCACTGCTGTCAGCTGACTGTGACTTGGCCCTGTAGGTCCAGCCTTTGCAGTCCCCACCCCACCCCAGCCTCCTGATCTCAGCTCTTCACAGTTTCCCCAAGTGAACCCTTTCCCATGCCACTGTGGGCCCTGGGGTGGCAGGCCCCTAAGGACAATCCCCATGCCCTGCCCATGAGCAGCCAGGGGGCCTTGGGTAGGTGATGGGCACAGGGAATGTGTCACTTCTAGATCCCCGTGTGGGGTCATCAGTGGCCCACCAAGGGTTCAGGAAGTGCCCCAGTTCCTGTTGCCTCCTAGGGGAACTCCATCCCTCTCCTATGCCACCCAAGGTCGCTGTGTTCTTGAGGACTTGCCACTCTCTGAGTGTCCAACATTAATGCTCAGTTTTTAAAATCAGCACATTCAGGGCCATATCTAGATCTTAAATGCTTGATTTATTTTAACAAGTGTGCTGTTTTACTCACTAATCTAACAGTCACTGTGAGGAGCACTATCTCCAAATGCATTTGTGAATGAAATATATGAAATTTGCTCACCAGCACCTTGAGCAGGGGATTTAATAGCTCAAACCTTCGAGTAGGTTGAGTCTCAAGTTCTCTTAGGAACGTAGCAGCATCTACAGAAGCGGCCACACCGTTCTATTCCTTTTCACTGAAGATCACGAATCCCCTATGATGTAGCCAACTGTAGCAGCAGGAGGCGGTCCAAGGCAGCTTGCATTCTCTTTGTCTGTCCAAGTGGGTTTAAGATGCCACGAGAATCAGTGCCCTCAGCTTGGCCCTGCACACTGCCCCCACTTCAGCCAGGCATGTGGAACCTCCTGCAGGTGATTCCAGGTTCAGCCGAGGAGTGGATGCCAGGGCTGCCTGACTTCCTGTCTCTGTGGTGCTGTCCCTGCCAGGAAGGACGACTGGGTCCCAGGAAAGGCTGCCGTCCTCCTGGGCTGCCCTCCTAGCCCACCCCTCCAGCCAGGGCTGGTTGCACAATTCGCACATTCTGATTAAGTTAAGAAACACCCTGTTCTTAAGCAATCTAAGGCTTTACAGCTAGATCATGGCTAGATAAGACCTGGTCCCTCTCCCGGCCTGCTTCCCAACTTGATGGGACCTGGCTGAGTTCTGGTCTGTATACTGTTTTGGCTTTTGAGACAGGGTCTCGCTATGTCAGGTAGGTTGGGCCTTGAACTCATGGGGATCCTCCTGCCTCATCTCCTTGGGGTTACGGGTGTGTACCACCACACACAGCTTGTTCTGGCTTTTTCTTTACCATTCCCTGTGCTTCCTGGGGCCCTGCCTCCTCCTTGTCCCTCCCATCTCTGCCTCAGTTCTGCCCAGATGTCGCAGTGGCCAGGCCTCCACTCTACCCTCAGCCAGCCCAGGGCTCCTCTGCCTTGTGGACAAGTCCTTTTGCACTTTGGCTCTGCTGGGCCTTCATGAGACGGGAGGAGGGCCTCCTTCCTCTGCACAGACAGATCAGGAGACCAGGCCCTATGCTGCTCCAGGCCTAGTACACGGCCTTCCCCTGCGGCCCCAGCTGGGATCTCCTTCCTTTAATCTGCCGCGCCCTGCTTCCCTAGCTATGTTGGCGAAGTGCACTGGATGGCAAGGGCTTGTGCTGGGGAATACTGGGGCTGCTGTGCCTTGGGCAGCAGGGGACTTGACCTGTGGGTGGTGCTGGGTACCCTCTGTAGTGAGCCCTTTGGGACTTCGGCTCTAGTGCCCAGCCCAGCATCCCAGCATCAGACATGGCCAGGTTGTAGCTGGAGGTGAGTCAGCAGGGAGCTGGGCTACCTTGGCTGCCTGCATTTCTGCTAACGGTGTGGGAGCTTGAAGGCTTCCGCAGGCACAGGGAGCTGAGAACAGGACCCTGAGCTGGGAACCCTGCCTCACCCTGCATTCCTCTTCCCCAGTGTGTGTGTGGGGTGCCCCCCCATTCCCGATCGTGAGTTTTGGCATGCGTGTGCACATTCTTTGCTGAACACTCCTGTGAGACTCCAGGGCCCCAGCATCTGAGCCTTGGAGTGGCAGCATGGACTCCAGGCAGGGTCTCCACTGCCCTGTGTGTGTGGGGCTGGGCCTTGGGGCTCCTAGTGCTGGCACAGGGATAGCAGCTACTGATGCCTCCGGGAGCAACTGACTCAGGCCTGAGTCATCGCCCACCTGGGGTGGGGGGCGAGTGTTCAGAGCCCAAGAGTGTGGCCTGGGGTTCCGGGCAGGCTCAGAAGGGGCGATCTGATTGGCTCTGGCACCCACTGTCTTGTGGCTGGTAGCACCTGCCCACGGGCCACAGCCTGAGCTGGGCAAGATTCTCTGCATCCAGAATGGTCCTGGGGACAGGGCCACCCAGTGACCCACATGCTGTCCCTGTCATTGACAAGCTCGGGGCTGGAGACCTTCTGCTTGGCATCCTGATGGGTGATGCATGTGAAGCCATCCAGCAGTGCCCAGCTGCTGGCAGTGAAAGAGACCAGGCGCCAGGTGTGACCCCAAGACCAGGCCAAGTGGCAGTGACCAGCCAGAGTCCAGGAGTGGGTGTAGGGCCACTTCTGATAGGGATCAAGGGTCAATAAGGATGGAGATGGGTTTCAACCCAAGAACAGGGGACATGCAAGGGACCCTGGTTGGCAATGTGGTTGGGGCTGGTCAGGGGTTGGATGTGACTGAGAGGGGCTGGTGATAACATGCTGGGGAGGAGTCAGTTGTGCCCTCCACCAAGGGCAGACTGGCCCAGGCCAGCAAGACCCTCCAGGGGGCCCACAGGGCTCCACTTTAAGCTCAGGATCTGGGGCTGTACTTGGCACCAGGCAGCTATGGCTTGGCTTTGGAGCTATCTCATCCTGGGTGTTGGCACAGCTGACCATGGAGTGTCCAGTGCCCTTGGCAGAGAGCGCAGAGCTGGCCTGCTCATGGGGACTCTGCACGCAGCCCTGGAGTCTACGTGCTCTGAGGCATCTGGTGGGCCTGGCTCCTTCTGCCCTCTGTAGTGCTGACCAGCAGAAGAGTTTGCTCTTTACGGACAGCAGACAGAGGAGATCAGGCCCAGAAAACTGAGGCTCACACAGGGCTGGGCCAGGAGCCCGTCTCTGTCTCCCTGGCCTGGGCTCTGCCTTGGAGCACCCTGCCCTTCTCCTGACCTCTAGACTCGCCAGGCGCTGGGCAAGGGCAGCCTACCACACAGGAGCTGAAGCTGCCAGGTGATTTGGAAGGAGCTGGGAACTTGGCAGAAGCATCAGTTGGGGGACCTGGGTGATACCAGGCCTTGGGCCCAGCTTTGGGCTCCCTTAGTGGGCCTATGACCTTCCAGCATTGCTATCTGGAGCTCCCTGGGCTCAGGAACATCCCTGACGGTTCCTGCAGCTATCTATACAGCAGCAGCAGCTTCTGGAGACAGCTGTTTTCCTGTCTTCCTCATGGACCCCTTTCCCAGCTCCTGTTCCTGTCCCTCCACTCTTGAGGCCAGAGACCACCCTGAGCTACATGGTCACATCTGTGTCAACACTCTGCCTGACCACACTGTCCCCTCTGTGGCCCTGCGTAGCATAGGGAATGAGGTCCTGACACCGTGCTCTTCCCCAGGCCTGGGCTCTGGCAGTGACTCTGAGCCTTGCATCCCCAGATGGAGCTGTTAGGGGGGAGCCTCTGGCCCAGTGGAGGAGGCAGGCCATGCCAGGAGGCAGCTGCGGAACTGAGTCATGCTCCTCCGGAAAGCAGGAAGCAGAGTTTCCAGGCCAGCTGCGTGCTTGGGAAGAGTGGGAGGGGAGGAGGAAGGGGTGCCAGTGTGGGGAGGGGACACTCTTGAAACAGCCCTGCTATGGCTCCCAGAGGGGCCTGCAGGTCAACAGGAGGGGCCTTCTGCTCTCAGGACACAAGGACCCAGCTGAGGGCTTCGGGAAACTCCCTGCAGGCACTCCCTCCGGACCCTCCCCCATGCTAGGTGCACCTCTGACATCTCCTGTCCCAGAGGCTGGGGCTACCTGGGCTCAAAGCTGCCTGACCAGCTCAAGCTGCTGCCTGTCCCGCCAGCTTGATTTCTGAGAGAGTCAGAGCTGGTCTTCTTGCCATTTTATTTATATGTGCCTGCAGCCTTCCTTGCTCTGCTGTGCTAACTAATTTAATTTAATCCTTTAATCCTCATGAACACCCTGCGGATTTGGTGACATTGCCAGCTGCACTTTCCAGGTGTGAAGACCAAGGCTCATAGAGGTGAGGCAATTGCCCCAGCTGGCCCAGCTAGTGACACCAAGCCAGAGTGCTGAAGAGCAGCTTCCTCGACATGAGAAAGGCTCCTTGTTAACTCCCCAGAGCACTGTGGGAAAGACACCAGCAGGGTCTGGAGTGGCTTTCACCCAGCCCAGCCACAAGGAACGACCATCTTGAGATGGCCCAGCCTTATTCCAGAGACAGAGTGCTGGGGATGGTTCAACAGCGGGATGAAATAACACGATAATGCTTATGCTTTACTCGAAAAAAGCAACATCCAGTTGATTCCAATTGGATTTTCCTGGGAGAAATTGCTGAGTTCCAAGGAAGTGTTTCATCAGGACAGAAGATAGTGGTTCCCAAAGGCACCCCCCCCCCCATGGGGCAAAAGGGTTAAATTGGAAGAATTTGCAGCTGCAGGGGGCAGGCAGTGGTTTCCAGTCACATAGCCCTACATAGCCTTGGGCCTGGTCCTGTGAGGATGTGAGTCCTGCTCCTGCTTCTCCGCTTCTCCTCCCTCTGCTCCCCCGATAGGCTGGCTGCTGACCACACCGGAAACCCTTTCACAAAACCCACTGGAGATGCGGGAGGGTCAGACGGAAAGTGTGCTGTGCATCCAGGAAGCAAGAAGCCCCCTGAAAACGGGGCCCAGACCAGCACCTGCTCCCACTTGCTCCAGCCTAACAGACCCAGGGCTCCCCTAGCTAGCACCCCATCCAGGTAGCAGGGTGTCACTGACCTCCTTTGGAGCCTTCCTAAGGGGTTCGCATGGGATGCATCCTCTGTGTCTGGTTCCTGGGCTCATGGGGAGCCCCATGAGGGTGACCCTGGCTGTGGAGGACCCACCTTGCCTCGCCCACCCTGTTTGTTGTTGGTAGGCACACCAGTGGCTTCCAGCAGTGGCATCTGTGTGGTTACAAGCCTTCTAGCACAGGGATGAGCTGCTCCCTGCTGAGGTGCATTCTGAGGCACGTGCTGCTAGGTGACGTCGTTGTCCTGTGAGCATCACGAGCACTTACACAAGCTAGAAGCATGATGACGTTGCTAGGTGATTCAGGCTTATGGGACCACAGCGACCTCTGTGTCTCATCCTGGGTGAGCTGTTGCTATGGGGTGGATGTAGTGAACATCTGTGCACTTTTGTGCCGGGCAGATCATGGGTTAGCAAGCACTGGCCAACACACCCATCCCTGCAAAACTGGCTCTCGCTGCTGCATCAGGAACCCTGTACTCTTATCCTGGCCGAGGACCAAAAGCTTTTATCGCTCTGCGCAGGCCCACCGCGGGCTGTGATGACGGCTGCATGAAGGCTGATGGTGTGGGCAGCAGTAGGGGCGTTTACTGGGTCCTGGCGTCTTCCAGGCTTTCTGCTCCTGCTGTGGCACTGTCCCTGCTTCCGGTTGACTCCCAGAAGCTCCTCACACACCGTGTGCACAAGTCCTTTGAACTGAGCTGTGTGTGCTGTCCGTGAAGCATGACTTGGATCTGAAACCTCTGAGACTTCACGACTGCTTCTCTGTGTGTCGGTGTCTGGCGCAGCTCAGTGACAAATATTCCTACCCTTCCTGTGTCCTTGGGCTTCACCTGTTGCGTTTGCATCTCGGATAATTTCCTTTTGCCTGACCACTTTTCTGGTAGCCCTCCTCTGCGCTGCAGCTGTCAGAGACAAATTTTCTTGTCTGTACAGTGTATACAGAGAAAGGACACTTATGCTGGGGCAGCACAGGGTTTAGGTGGCCCTGTCCTTCTTTCCCTGTCCTCTGCCCCACCTGCCTCTCCAGCTGCAGAGCAAGCCTTGTGGCCCCCTGCACATCTGCTGGGCTGAAGGGGCCCACATAGCACAGGCTCAGTAGGCCCTGGACTCGAGGCAGCAGTCCAGGGGGATCTTGCCTGCTATTTTGTTGAAACTTTAAACTTTTTTAAAACTTTATTTATTTATGTTATGGCCGACTGAGGCTAGCGCAGCATGTGGTGCTGGGAATCGAACCACAGTCCCTGGCGTTGCCTGATGTTGCCTAAGCAGGCACTTTAGACCACTGAGCTATCTCGCCAGCCCTGTTGAAACTTTAGACTAGTTTTATTCTGTAAAATTTCTGTTTGTAAAGCTACTCTTTTTGTGTGTGTGTGTGTGTGTGTGTGTGTGGGACCAGAGTTCAAACTCACGACCTTGCACTTGCCACACAGGCAGTTGTGCCATGGAGCTGTCTCCCCAGCCCCTCTTTTTTTTTTTTTTCCTACTGGTCCTGTAGCTTCTTAAAAAAAACTCTCCTTAAGTGGTTATAATGTTAATTCTGAGTCAACTTTTCCTAGAAAAGGAGACAAAGTGGGACAAATTTTAATCCCTGGGCTTCCTAACTAGTCATCTTTAGCTGTTCAGACCCCACTACACATAGTAGGCTTCAAGTAAGATTAACATCTGGGCAAAACACTTGCTAATCTTTCTCTCTAGTGAAAAAAATTCAACTTATATAGAAATGAAACATTTGCCTAAATGACCATAGGATAGACCAGAAGCCACAAGTCTTCATAATCTCAGGAATATTCCAACTAAGAAAAAAAAAATCATCAAAGATGTACAACTTAGCACAGTGTGTTGGTGCACATCTGTTATCTCAGCTATTTGGGAGGCTGAGGCAGAAGGATGAGAAGATTGAGCTCAGCCTGAGCAACTCAGAGAGGCCCTGAGGAGGTTATAGCATAGAGCACCCCCGAGTCTAATTCCTGGCTCTGAAAAAACAGCACAGCACAGCACAGCACAGCACAGCACAGCAGAACACAATACCACATCAAGGCAGAGGCTCACGGTAGTGACTTGCTCTCCTACGTTGTTACTGGCAGGAGAGATGGCCTTGCTGAGGAAGCTGCCCCTTCTGGAGAGGGGTTAGGGAGGTGTTCGGAGACCAAGGTTTAAGAAAGAGCCACAGGGAGTTGAATTTCCAGCAGCAGGGGGCTTGTGGGAAAGCTACAGCCATTGTCAGTATGCCCTGCTCCGGAAACTGGTGAGGCCTGTGGGAGTCGAGGTGTTTGGGCAGGGCCATGGCAGTGGGCACTGTGAGATGCCTGAGTGACCCCTGGGATGTGGAGCAGCTGGAGAGACAGCGGCAGACTTTCCACACAGCGGTGCCTGCCCGCCATCGCCATTGGGGTGAGTCAGTGTTCCTGTTGTTCATCCGCATTTTCTGAATTTTTAAGCAGTGACTGCTTTGCGGCTGTTTTCAGCTGTGACTCCACACGGGGAGTGCACTGGCCTCAAGTGCTGTGCCGGGCACCACCTATGGGGAGGGCTGTCACAGGGTTTGCCTGCTCCTAGCTGCCGCCTGCTGTCTGGCCTGGGCACCCAGGTACAACCCCGTGGGCTGGAGGCGTACCTACCTTAGGTGGCAGCAGGACCCAAGGCATCAGCGAACCTGGGTAGAAGTGGTGGCCCAGTGGGGCTTGCATCTGGTCAGTGTGGAGACTGCGGTGCTACTCGTGCTATAACTCTGGTTATTTTAAAATTTGTTCAGGTGAGTGCCTTGGCCTTCCTGAAGCAGGCAGCTCTCCTGGCCTGCAGCGGGTCTCCTTTCCTCTGCCAGACTTGGAAGAGACCCGGAAGACTGTGGGGGCCACAAGTATGAGTGAGTGTGTACACGCCTGTGCTGTTGGTGGCATGGCTCACCCCATCCCTATTGGTCTGGGGGGGGGGGCTTCATCTGGCGGTGGGTGCCTGCTGTCCTAACTTCTGTGGTTCTCAAGCTGTGGCAGCTGTTCCAGTGTAAGAGGGAGTGAGCATTCAGCGGCCCCAGTCTCCCAAACCCTCAGGCCAGGGTATCTGAGATGTGAGGGCTCCAACCTGGGGAAGCCCAGAGAGGATAAGGACAAGTTTAGGGAACAAAAATGCAAAAGTTACACACAACTCCAGTGAGAGCCCAGGGTGCTTAAGGGCTGCAAGGGCGGTGCCAGAAGAGGGAGACAGTTAGCTCACACTCTGCTTCTGAGGATCAGGAGGGCCCGGCAGAGCCTCCATGGGCCTCTCTGTCTCCAAGCCCAGGCTTCCAGGAGTAACTGGGGAGGCTCTCGGTCAGAAGAGCTCAATCTGCAGGATCTCTGAATCTGTCATGGGGTGCATGCCCCATGGCAGTGTTTGGGTTCAGCCCAGGGCACGGACCCTGACTGGGAATTCAGGATAAGTGTGGAAAGTAAGCAGGGTGCAGCCTGGGTGCACCTCTACCTATAAAGGACAAGGAAGGGGAAAGCAACAGAGAGGAGAGTGGACAGTGCAGCTGTGACAGGTGTAACTAGGGTGTAAATGCCCAGCAGCGCCAATCCGTGCCTGGGCGGGGCCATGCGGGAGGATACACTCCACAAAGAGGAGAGCTGGATTCCCCAGGGGGCTCCCAGGGACAAAGGCAGAGGTGAGGCCTGAGCCTAGAAGTTTCTCTTTCCCAACATGGAAGACAGGAAGAAAATTCTGGGAGACCTGAACAGTGAACAAGAACGGAGTCTCCAAGAACAGAGACCAGAGTGGGCAGATCCCTAACTGCTTGGGCGCAGGGGTCAGGCATGGTCTCAGGGCATCAAGCAGAAGGCCTGGGCCCTCAGTGCATCCTGCCAAGCAGTCCTGCAGGCATGAGCGCGCTCTGCGAGTGTCTCTTGGGGTGCCCAAAGCCACTGGGGGCGGAGTCTGTCAGGAGGAAGGGCTGAACAAGGGAGAGGGGACTCCAGCTCCCAGGCAAATGCTTGCCGCCACTCCCAGTGAGGTCAGTCCCCAAAGGCAGGTGGTGTGAGACACAGTCCAATTCCTGACTCATCCAGGTGAGTCTGGTGCCCTGGAACTTGGATGGCAAATTGACCCCTTCTTTATCATCTTATCCAGCTCCAGCCCACATCAGCGTCCCTCAGTTAGGAATGCAAGCCAGAGCCAGGTAGGCATCCAGAGCTGGCCACCCTGCCCTCAACCAAATCCCACCCAGACAGAAACTGCCATGACATCCGAAGGCTGTCCTTTTTGTTGTTGCTTATTTTGAGACAGGGTCTCATTGTGTAGTTCAGGATAGCCTTGAACTCACAGGGATCCTCCTGCCTCAGCCTCCTAAGGGCTGGTATTCCAGGTGTGTACTACCATTCGAGGCTCATGGAGCTGTGTTCTTGTGTATGCTTTGCCACTGTAGTGGCCTACAGTTTGTTGGTGGGTGTTGGTTAACAGAAGATGTGTGATCTGAATATGCAATGAATGCTTAAATTTAAAAAAAATATTACAGTAAAAGACCCATCACCATATCCCTTCAGGATCCACTTTAGGAAGCAGCTCACCCTCCTTCCTGTCCTTAGCAGGGCTAATGTGGCTACCTTAATGTCCTGAAGGTGGGTGTAGGGGGGCACTGTGAGCCCCGCGCTTCTTTCATGCAGACCTGAAAGCCCCGGGAAGTACATTGGCTGAAAATGAGCTGTAAATACTGCAGCTGGCAATGGCCATGCATAGGGCTGGGAGCTGTTAGGTGGGACCAAAGCCACCGGCAGGGTGGAGAGAAGTCACTGCTGAGCCGTGACTGATCCTTTGGGCTTCATGGAGGAGCCCAGCAACACAGCCAGGCTCCCTGTCCATCTCCTCCGTGTCTCGGGTTCTGCTGCCTCAGCCTCCACCAGGCTGGTGCCTGGAATCTGGAGACTGAGCATCGTTAACTTCATTTCTTCGTAGGTTCCTAGCCCTGTGGTTCAGAAGGTGGACCTGGGCCCTAGAAGGCACGGAGGCCTCGGTAGGTCAGAAGGATTAAGGTGTCTCTGCTCCGAAAAACAAAACCCAACCCCACAAACTGTGTTCTGGGCCCAGAGACAGCTTTACTGTTTCTACCAAATTGAAGGATTGCTCATTTCCTTTCTTATACAGATTGCCTTAGAAAAAAGGAGGCAACAAGCACATCAGTGTTGGTGAGCTCATTTGATGAGGCTAGAAAGGAC
The DNA here is from genome assembly GCA_004027915.1 of Capromys pilorides. Taxonomy (NCBI): domain Eukaryota; kingdom Metazoa; phylum Chordata; class Mammalia; order Rodentia; family Capromyidae; genus Capromys; species Capromys pilorides. The sequence continues at coordinate 27,564 of PVKN010006328.1, forward strand.
CTGGAATTTCAGACCAAGCCAGGGTAGCATGAAGGAGGAGACCGATTTGCCCACTCCCTGGAGCAAGGTCATCTTCAGCTAACGCCCTTTCTGTACTTGGGTTTCCGTTACACTTCTTGTCCTTCCTGTCTCCAGACCCTCACCTCCGCACCCCATGTGGATGGATCCCCAGGATTCGCCAAACCCAGGTAGTTTCTTAGATTGGTCTTGATGTGGGGATCCTTGCTGGCTGTTTTATGGGAAGTCCCCCTGTGATCTGGACATGGCTACTGTTCCTCGCACGGGTGGACTGGTGGCAGTGGGACGAAGGCCACAGGGGCAGAGGGCGTTTCCATTCATGATTTCTGGGCCAACACTGTGACCCCAGTGACCGCCACGGATGTTGAACTGGATCACTGCTGGGTGGCATTGTCAGGTGTCGCACTGTGTGGCCCGCACCCCGTTTCCATGCTGCGCTGTGGCAGGTGGCCAATGCCCCACTTCCCGAGGGGGCTCCCACATAGGTGATGACTGGGGCTTCTCCTGCTCTGGAGACGCCCCACCTGCATTTGCCTTTTTATTTGTACTCATTGGCTGGGTGCACTCTGATGCCACGCTTGGAGCCTTTGTCCCACACTCGGCTCCTTCTCTCCCTGCCCCCTGCGCCCTCTGCCCTCCCCACCCCGTGACTCCAGAGCGTCCTCACTTCCTGGCTCCCAGGGGCTGCAGGCTGTCATGTGCACTTCCTGTCCCAGCCCAGCACTGCATCTCAAGGTCCCTCAAGCTGGGGAGTCCTGTGCGACCCTGAGCATGGACTCCGGGTGTTGCTGGGCTGTTGCTTCCTGCCTCTCTGTTGACTGAGCTGTGTGTGTGTATGTGTGTGTGTGTGTGTGTGTGTGTCTATGTGCATGCCCTGTGGTCTAGATAGGCTTCTTCCTCCTGGTAGGTAGTCTATTTTGGGATTAAAAGTAACCCTAAACCGGGGCCGGCGAGATGGCTCAGTGGTCTAAAGCGCCTGCGTAGGAAGGCTCAGGCAACTGCAGGGACTACGGTTCGATCCCCGGCACCACATGCTGCGCCAGCGCCACCACCAGGGCAGGCTGAGCCAGCCACAAAAAAATAAATAAAGAAACAAACACAACAAGCAAACAAATAAATAAATAAATAAAATTTTAAAAAAAAAAAAAAAGAA
>PVKN010006329.1:0-28755 GCA_004027915.1 Capromys pilorides
GTAAGGATAAGCAACTCTATCAAAGTAGCTTTTGCACTTGGCAAATTCCCCAGAGCATCAGTGGCTCAGGCCTGGTTGTTGCCAGGTTTCGGCCTGCAGGGTTCATGGACCACATCCACTGAAGGATTCCTGCGGTGCCTCCAGTTTTGATTATAACAAATCAAGCTGCTGTGAACACGAGTGTGACACTTTTTTGGGGCCCATAACTCCTGTGCTGGATTATATGATAGTTAGCTACATGTTTAGTTTTGTGACAAGTGGCCAGATGTTTTCCAGAGGAGCTACACTATGTCACAGTCCCACCCCAGCGTGGCGAGGATCCCAGCTCTCCGCATTCCTGCTGGCATTTCCTTCCAGCTGTTCTGCGAGGTGTGTAGAATTTCTCCTTGTACTCTCTGTGGCTTGTGACATTGGACTTCTTCCCATCTATAGATTATCTGGCAAAATATTTATTCATATCTTTGTCTGTTTCCTCACTAGATTTTTACTGTTGAATTAAGAGCTCTTACACATTCTAGACTAAGTCCTCTGTCAGATATTTGTCTTGTGACACACCTGGTTTTAGTAGAGGAAGGATATACTCCTTGTGAATCCAAGCTGAGAGACTAAGGTCTCTTCACGTACCTTTCTCTTAAGATTCTCAGATAGTAGTAGTGCTGTGGTCACACTGTATCCCGGGGAACTGGTTCCAGGACCTGCTGTAGACATGGAAATCCACACATGCTTAAGTCCCCTATATTCAACAGCCCACATCAGGTATGGCAGCACACCTCGCAGACCCAGTGCTAGGGAGACCAGAGCAGGAGAATCACTGGGGGCTATGAGTTCAAGCCCATCCTGAACATCATACCAAGACTGCTCTAAAAAAAGAGAAGGCCACAGTATTTGCTCATAACTATGGGTGCGCACCCCTCCACACACTCTAAATCACCTTCAGATGATGATAATACCTAACACAATGTCAATGCTATGCAAACAGCTGTTCCCTTCTACTGATTATAAAAAGTGATAGCAGGGTGGAGGGGATGGGGAGTCTGTGCATGTCCGGAACAGACACAGGCTTTTTCCCCAACTAGTTTTCTGCCCTAGTTGGCTGGATCTGCAGACATGAGCAGGGGCGGCTGTTGGGGGCTCTGCATTGGGTTCACACAGGCCTTTTTCGTGTCCACAGAGCCCACATCGTTTGGTGAGCACTAGGGCAAATTACAGGCTGTGCTCCTCCACTCCCAGTGTGAGCACAGAATCTAGGCCTGCCGCGCCATCCCTCCCTCTCATCTCCAGGAACGTTGAGTCACGTCTCATCCTCCCCTCCCCATCGTTTTCTTTCTTTGTAATTAGTTCTCATCCTAGGAAAACACAGGCTCCCTGGCAAAGTCTCAGACAACAGAAAGGGGGGAGGTAGAGATCAGCGTCTCTTCTCCGTTGTCTCCCACCCTACCCACACCTGTTCTCAGAGACAGCCCCGCTGACATCCAGGGCGATGCCGCCTGATGTTTCCAGCCACGTGAGGGCGCTCTTGTGTGTGAAGACCTTCATTTGGAGCTTGCCCACCTGCCCCTGCTTTGTCTCCCTCGTGGGGCTCTGAGGTCTGTGCTGCTGTCATGGATCCTTGTCCTCCCTCAGGGGACTGTTCCTTTGTCCAGTTCTTCTCTGCCTATTCCTCCTTTTCTTCCCAACTTAAACACTCACTTCCCTAGGAAATGCCTCTTGCCTTAGTAGGGGTGCAAACATTTCCACCATCCACCCCGTTTCCCACTTGTCCTGTGGATGTTTGTAGAGGGTCCACTCTGTGCAGAGCAGACCAAGATGGGTGCATAGCACCCAGCTGGGAAGGGACACTTGGCCCTCTAGGGCGTGCATTCCAGCTCTGAGTGACAGGCTGCCACAAACCAGGTCACCATGCTGTGTATAGCAGCTGTAACTTCCAGCTCCTGTGTGTGCTGAGCCTGGACAAGTGTGCTTCTAGACTCCTCTGCCCAGGGCAGGGGAGACCTCAGGGGGTCCTTGAATAGGAGAGACAGAGAGGCAGGCGGCTTCAGCTGCCAGCTTCCCAGGCCCCAGCAGCTTCTGTGCCCCAGGGAGCACATCAGCCAGGTCACACTCAGATGACAGGACACCCTCAGACTTGCCCCTCCTTGGAGACCAGAGCTTTCACAGCAGCTCCCTTGAGCCTGAGCCTCCAGCCGGGCTAACATTCTGGCCGGGCTCCATGCCACGCTGCTCTCTGTGAGGGCTTCCAGCCTGCAGCCAGTAGCTGCTTCCTGTTGGAAGATACCTTCCTTCTTGTCCTCTAAGCCCACACAGCAGCATCCTGTACTCCATCCCACTACTCCAAGCTCCTGACGCTACTTCTCCTGACCGACTGTGAGCAGCGTTCTCTATCCGTCGGTGGTGGGTGCCACGAGGTGAAGAGACTGGCACAGGAACTGCAGGAAGGGGTAGGGGCAGGAGTGGGACATGGCATCTTCAACAGAAAAGACCTCTCATGTAGAAGGCCACAGAGCCAGCCTAATGAATTTCCCAGAGAAGAACATTCGAGAAAGAGAGAGAAGAGCCAATGCCAAATGTGGAGGACCACCTGAGCAGCTCTCCTTGAAAGAAGAGTGACTGTCTCCATTTTGACTGAGCCTGACCCTATTCCCTCATATTGAAATGTACAGAGCTGGCTAGGACTTCTCATTATCCTTTCAATTGGCCTCAAGCAGTGTGTATTGGTCTTGCTGAGGTGCTGGTGGTAATTTTTGAAGATGGCATGCGTGTTTCCCTGATGACAGGATGAAGAGCCAATGCTCCACGGTGTCAGCTGGGATTGAGCCTCGAGATAGAGGCTGTGACTTCCTGGGGCTTGAAAGGTTACACATCAGAGCTGAAGCACCAGACCCCTAAAATATTAGATACTATCTCAATAGCATAATGCAAATTACTTCCTTTGTATATCTGAATATGGCAGAGGTGAATGCAGGCCTTCTACCTAGCCCAGTTCACAGTACTCATCTTCTTCCCACAATTCCCTCCAGTGCTCACCTTCCCAAAATTCCTTTTCGCAAGCCGCTCTCCCTTCTCCATTGAAGAAAACCTGAGTGCGTCCCTGGGTCGTTCTCTTGGTTCCAGAAAGCCATCTTCTGGAAAGCCATCTTCATGGCTGGACTTAGGGCCCCTTGCCTCCCCAATAATTACATATATATATGTCTTAGTGTCTTTGCTATCAACCATAGGTTGCGCTGGGAGTGGTAGATTGGAATTAACTTGGTGGAATTCCAATAATGTGGTTTTAGGATTCTAAGTTTAGACTTCTTGGGCCAAGACGAGAACCAGGAAGGGACTCTGACAGCCAAGGCCATGAGATAGGTGTGTGTTTAGTGTGTTCAAGATCTAACACCCGGGCAAGTGCAGTGGGGCATGCCTGTAAAATTCCAACTATCTGGGAAACTGGGGCAAGTTCAAGGCCAGCCTGGTTACCTTAGTGAGACTCTGTCTCAAAATAAAATAAAACGGGCTGGGGCTGTAGCTCAGGGCTGTTTAGGTTCAGTCCCTGGTCCTGGAAAAAGTACCATTCCACAGTCATGCCAGCCCCACACCGTCAGCAGGGTCAGCTCTGCCCTGGAGCCGCGAGTAGCAACAGCAGAGGCCCTTCAAGGCGGGTGTGTGCCTTGGCCTCCCGGGCCCTGGCTCAGTGCTTCTGGAGGCCACGAGGTAAGAGGACAGAAGCTTGAGCCTGGACCTGTGTGGGCATCACGTGAAGCGACCACTGCCCCAGGCAGAGCCTGACTCTCATGGGGTCTCGCCCAAGAGAGAGATCTGTGCTGGGACACCAGGGAGAAGCCGAGGATTATTCATCATCACTGCAAAAAGGAACAAGGCCAGAGGCACACGGGGAAGGGAGGTCCTGCCAGGCCTGTGCGGGGCTTGGTGCAGGCACTGCTTCCTTGGCTTGAATTCTGGACAAGATGGGAAGCAGCTGCCGCTTCTGTGCCATTTGGCTTTGACCTCAGCCCCGCTCCCCATGCATACTTGAAGAAATATTTAATCTTTATGAGGTCAGATGTATCATCTTTTCCTTAATAGCTTCTGGATTTTATTCCTTCCCTGCAGACTGAAGCGAAGGCCTTGACACTGAGCTATATCCTCAGCCCTTTAAAATTTTGCAATGGGGTCCTGCTAAGCTGCTATATTGCCCAGATTGGGCTTGAGCTTGCAGTCCTCCTGCCTCGCCCTTCCTGGGTACTGGAATTACAGGCGCGGACGCACCACCATGCCTAGCCCTGGTTTTATTTTATTGTTAAAAGGACTTCATGTGAAATTATCCTTCACTTATTGTTTCACATTTAAATCTCTGATGCATGCAGTGCTGAGCCCTGTAAGAGGAGTGAGGCAGCAACTTAGATTAATCCTAAGTGGCTTCCTGGATTCACTGACTGTGACAAAGCTCATTTCCAGCTCTCTGAAACCCTCTTGAGAAATCTCTTCAGTACTGATCTCGGGTCCAGGGTAGCAAAAGTATGGAAGGAGAAGCAAATAACAGCGGACCCTCGGGTGGGCCAGGCCTGGTGGGCAGCTTCCTGTGAACGACGACTCAATTAGAGAGCATGTTGCAATATTACAGGAGCCGGTCACAACACAAAACCAATGAGTTCAGATGCTCCTGGTGACACGCTGCACAGCCCCGGCGGGAAGCCGTTGCTGCAGTAGATGGCGCCCTGCTGTCCTCACATAGATACGCTGAGGGTCCTTCACCAGGCGCTGTGGGCCAGGGTCCAGTGCCCTGCAGCCCTGGCGTCGGCACCCCTGTGTCAGCATCTTGTCAGCTGAGAAGTGCTGCCAAAGAATGAGCCAGCTGTCTTCCCAGAACCAGTGATTTATTTTTATTGCCTCATTTTTAAACACTTCAGTGTGCTGCCCCAGAACTACGTGGTTTGGAAAATCACAAGAGAAAATGTAAACTAGAGAGAAGCGGGGAGCGTGTTGCTGACGGTTTTCAGGAGCACCAGCCTGGCTCTGCGGCACGTGTACAGTCAAGGCTCTCTCCCCAAGGGACAGCTGCCTCCTCAGCGGGGTCTGAGAGGCAAGCAGAGAATTAAAAACAAAAAAAGAAGAAGAAAGAAAGAAAAAAAAGAAAGAAAGAGACATATAGTTTTGTTGTCAAAGAATTTTTTTTTTTTTTCAGTACTGGGGATTGAACTCAGGACCCTGTGCTTGCCAGGCAGCACTTATTCCAGTGAGCTACCTTCCTGGCCCAAAGAAAAGAGATTTCTCTGTCTCTTAAAATTATAGCCATCATCCGTATTAGTCAATGTTCCCATTGCTTGGATACAACCTGAAACACCCATAATTTATTTTTATCTATTTATTTTTCTTTTTTCATTTATGTATTTGGTACATAGTCTCACTATGCAGCTAGGACTCATGGTGATCCTCCTGTTTTCAGCCTCCCCATACTGGGATTAGAGGCATGTGCCACCATGCCTAGACTCGGTGGCTGGCTCAGCATGCCCTGGGGGTGAGGCCAGTGCGGCATGCAGGACCAGGGATTGAACCCTGGTCCCTGCGCTTGCCAAAGCAGGCACTTAGTCTGCTGAGCTATCTCACCGGCCCTGCTGCTACATTTTTTTTTTTTTTCCTGCTGCTACATTTTAATCCCTGATTTCCCAGTGCTCACCAGCAGATGCCTGAGGCTCAACCAGTGGCTCTTTGCTCATTGTCCAGGCACCCAGCCCAAGAGGAGGTTTCCAAGGGAATCCTCTTAGAATGTCACTGGATTCTGGGAGGCATCAGGGACAGTGGTGAACACGTCAGGGAGACTGCTACTCCCGCCCACTTGGAGTAGGCCTGAGCTTTCCCTCAGGATTTCTTAGCTGCTGACAGGCTGGGTGGGATCGTTCTCTTGGCTGGTCTGTCCTGCGCAGTTAGGATGGTTAGCCAGGAGAACCCCTCACTTGTGGAAAGCTGTCACACCCTCAGACATTGCTCAGTTCCCTTGGGGTGGCCAAAACTGCTCCCAGCTGAGGATTGCCAGCCTGATCTAATACCCTGTGTCTGGGGAGACTCAGAAACTGAGTAAGACACTGGGGCCTGGCTTCTGGCTCCCAGCTCCCAGAGTGGTGCTGATCTTTGAGAACATAGCAGAAATTTGTGATGGGTATTATTTTAATAAAAGATGCACCTCAAATTGATCTAAAAATCCAAGTGGCCATAGAAGCCCCTGCTACTGCAGATGCCCAGCGGAGCAGGCTTTACTCTGCTTGCAGGCTCAGAGGAAGCTTTTACCCAGCAGCTTCTCAGCAGTGTTTCTCCCCCACCAGATTCTGCACTTAACTGGGATGATCTTGGCAGGGCAGGTCCAGGCAGAGCAGAGGCCATGCCTGCCATGCCAGGCCCTGGACCCGGTGCCCCGACAGCGAAGGCCCCCTCCTCGTAGTCAGGGTTTGCACTGGTTGCTTTACTCGGCTCCATGCCGTGTCTTCCTCAGCCTTAATACTAATAAATATCAACCTCGAACATGTGAGTCCCATGAGGCGCGTGACTGGTTGAATCAGTCAACACCACCCAGTATGTCACCCTGTGCTGTATTCAAGATTGTATTCTGGGGAAGAGGCTGTTGAAAAGAACCCCCTCTCCACATGGGGCAGGAGCCTTTTCTCTAATGCTAGCCTTCGCTTTGATGCTTTCCTGATCTTTCTGCTTAATAAAGCATGAACACATTTATTGTAGAGTTCTGGAGAGAAGGGCACAAGCGTGTAATTGCGTGCGTGTGTGTGTGTGTGTGTGTGTGTGTGTGTGTGTTTTCTGGGGGTCAGAAATAAGCCTAAGGATTGAGTTTGTCCATTGCAGGAAGTGCACATTAATTCATTTATGCATTTGATTTTATCAGCCCACAGTTGATGGCTATGGTACAAAATATGCAAATCAGAGGGAAATTGCATGCAAATTAGGCAGCACATTGGTTCTATTTCCAGCCCCTTTCTTCTCCTTCCCCTAGGGGTGCATCTGACAGAGCCAGATGGGGTTCTAATTTCTCCCAGTTCCTCCCACGGCCCTCAGGTCAGGGTTGAGCTCTGCCTTTGGCTGCAGATCTCTGTGAGGAGCCAGGCGCGACCTTGGAGACTCTGGCTCGAAAAGCTCCACCATGCTCTGCACAAAGCACACTGGCGTGCTGAGTGCCCTGCTCTGAGCCTGGGGGGTGTTCAGTGCAGAGTCCCTGCCGTGGCGTGACTGAGGACTGAGGAGAATGACTGAGGCTGACTCAAGGCTCTTCCAGTCATAGGCACAAGACCCAGTCTTTCCCAGAGCTGGTCACCACCGGCTACCCTGCAGCCAGGGCCCCTGAGTCACTCCCACAATCAGCTCCAGGCAGCTGGGCGTCATCACAGACCATCTTCTGTTGCAGCTCCTCTGGGCCAGCAAGAGACAGCTTCAGCTTAGAGGACAAGGGCAGAAAGCCAGCTGAGGCTTTGAAACGAGCCACAAGGACCATCCCAACTCAGCAGAGAGGCTTCCAGCACCCAGGGCTTGGGGCCACCTTAAGGATCACCAGGCTCCTGAGTCTGGCCACCCCCCCCCAACTGGGCAGTCACACACCTACCTGACTGCTCCCTGTCTCCAGCACCCCTGGTGACCACCTAGGACCTTGCAGTGCTGAGTACCCAGCCCTGCCTCAGGGGTGGGTTTTGATGACCCTAGATCCTGGGCATCCTCTTGTTATTGGATGGGTTCTTGGTGGAGTGGTTTCCAGGTTCCTGGTATGCTGAGGAAAGAGCTGAGGAGGACACCCTGGAAGAGTGGCAAGAGCAGATTTGTTAAAAGTGAAAGTACATCCCCAGGGAGGGAGCAGGTTAGTGAGGTCTCCAGCCTCTAAGGAGCAGGTGGGGGGCAAGACCCTGGGACTGTGGAGGGAAGGAGCAAGAGCCAGGGCCCAACTCGAACCTGACTGGTTTCTAAATCTTTTGCTCTGTCCCCTCCTCTGAGCTCCAAGGAGTTTGGCCCTGGAAACCCAGGAAATCCCCCATCAGCCTTTGTTCAAGCTGTGCGGAGCAACAGCTCCCTGTGACTTGTGGTGATCAGAACTGTGCAAGGGGTGCAGTTTCTAATGGCATCCAGTAGGGGAAGCCAGGGACGCTGGTAAGTGGCCTTCAGGACGAACAACGGGCCCCATGTCAAAGAACTGTCTGGCCTAAAAACTGTTACGCTGTGGTTGATAAACTTACTGGTGGGTTTTGTGTTCCAGGCACAAACTGGCAGTGGTATTTGTAGGTGGCCTCTGGGGGGCTGGGGAGGGAGCAGACCCCTCAGAGCTCATAGGAACAGACCAAAGAGACTGACTTTGGACTTTTCACTTCTAGAAATGCAAGGGAATTACTATGAGCTGCTTTGAGTCACTAATTGGGTGGTACTTTGTTACCACTGCAGTAGGAAATAATGTAGGGAGAACAGGAGAAGGGTGGTGAAGATGAATACACTGATGCATACTTACACAGGTCGGATGCCTGGGACTCATGCAGGAAGGGGCAAGCAGATCTCAGAAGGATTGAGAACGCAGACCCAGGAAGCCACTGGGCATCACTGTTTTCTCAAGAGCGGTCCTTTGGAGTGTTGGGCTTTGTTCTCTCCCCTTGCAGCTGCTGGCTTATGCAGCTCCATCCCCTAGGCTGGGCTGTGACCACATTTCGCCTAAGCAGCTCAGTGCCAGCCACCAGCAGGGACTCAGAGCTTTCTCTATCCAATGCCAAAAGCCTAGGTGAGGGATTCTGATTGGCTGAGCTTAGTCAGGTGGTCCTCTTGGTCCCAGCGGGTACATCTGGAGAGTCCAGAGTGGACAAGGTCTCCTGCCTTGCTGGGGCAGCCCTGCAGGGGCAGAGGGTGCTGGCTGAGCTGCATCTCCAGGCTTTCGCTACCGCTGAGATCTAGGAGTCCTCCCCTGGGCATGCTCTGTTTGCACGGGTCAGGTTGCCACTTCCTGGGGACACAGCTTGGAGCTAGCTATTCCTCCTGGTCCATTTGAGAGTGGGGTAGGGAACCTGTTGGGGAACCCCCCATTTGTAAGGTCAAAGTCATTTACAGTTAGGGGAACAGAAGTAGGGCCTTGGCAGGGCTTGGTGGCTTGGTGAGGATGTCAGCCCCTGCCAGCTCCTGTGCCAGGCTGACCTCAGGTTGGGTGAAGACACCAGGCTCCCATGTGGGCATCCCTCAGAGATGACATCGTAACCCCAGACAGCTCACAGTCTGGAGCCCTAGCTCTTTCCCCTGCCATTGCTGAGGACAGGAAGCAAGCTGGGGGTGAGGATGGGGTCAGGCGTGAGCAGGAGGAAGCCACACAGGTGTGCCCAGCCTCAAGTGTGTTCTATTCTGCACCCCCTTGTGGTCACTCTGGGCAGCCTCAAGCGTGTCCTGTCCTGCACCCCCTTGCGGTCACTCTGTCCACAGCACAGCCCCAAGGAGAAGCAGGCCTTCTGTGGATTAATGGGTTTACTCTGCAGCTTTTTTTTTTTTTCTGAGCCAGAGATTGAACTCAAGCCCTTGCACTTGCCAGGCAAGTATTTATTCTACTGAGCTATCTCCCCAGCCCTACTCTGCAGCTTTGTGGTGAGAGAGAGCAGGCTCAGGGTGCTGGCGGGGGTGGAAGTGCCTTGAGGACTCTGTCTTTCCCTCCACAGAGCCCCACGTGTATGTTTCCCTCACATAAGTTTTGCATTAAGGACCAGCCAGATAGCTCAGTGGACTAAAGCACCTGCTTAGGCAGAGCGTTGTGGCCAGGGTTCAACCCCCAGCATGCTGTGATGCCCCCCAACCCATGCTGAGCAAATGAGAATGGGCGTGGTGGCACATGGCTGAAAGACAGGAAGATCACTATGAGTCTGATCTGTGTAGTGAGACCCTGCAGAACCTGTACTAAGTATATAAAAGAAAAAAAAGAGTGCTGCATTACACTTTGTAGTGACCTCACATTCATTGCTTTTTATTATTTATTTATTCATTATTTTATTTATTTATTTATTTTTTAAATGTATTTAGTACGAGGTCTCACTACACAGCTCAGACTCATAGTGATCCTCCTGTCTTCAGCCTCTCCAGTGCTGGGGTTAGAGGTGTTCACCACCAGCCTAGTCTTGGTGGCTGGCCCAGCGGGCCTGGGGGTTGGGGCTGGTGCTGGTGTGGCATGTGGCGCCAGAATTGAACCCCGGTCCCTGCTCTTGCCTGAGCAGGTGCTTAGACCACTGAGCTATCTTGCTGGCCCACACTTATTCTTTACAACGTGTTTTTCCTAGCTGAGTCATCCTTGGGATATGTTCATAATTTTATTATTTATTTATTTATTTGGTACTTTAGGGAAGGGTCTACAAGGTATTCAGGGTCTCACTACTAGACTGGACTCGTAGTGATCTGCTTTTTTACAGCCTCCCAAGAGCTGAGATTACAGGCGCGCACCACCATGCCCAGTCTCGTCTCGGAGCACTGTGGGGGCAGGGCAGGCACAGCAGGCCCCAGGGATCCAACTCCCAGCCCCTGTGCCTGCTTGCAGGTGCTTTAATCTGCTGAGCTATTTGGCTAGCCCTCATAATTTTAATGAAAGCGTTTTTGTTTTGTTTTTAACTCTCACAAAGAGCTTCAAACATATGGAAAAGGACAAAGAGTAGCATCTTGAAAGCCCGTGGCTCTTGCTGCTCTCTGAGACAGCTGCTAACATTTCCCTATATTGGCTTCAACTGGTTTACTTCTGAATTATTTTAAATAATTACTGTCCTTGTGACATTCTCCCCCAAATATTTTTAGATGTTTTCTTTTTTAAAATGGCATTTTCTTACTTAATGGCAATAACATCACAGCTAACTAAATGAACAAATACCTCCCTAGTGCCACTGAGTAGCTATTCATATTCAGGTGTGTGGCAAAGTTTCTGATTGGTATTCTCTGGCCTTTGTTCATGGCGTGGCTTGGGATGACACAGAAAGGGCACATGTCATCTAATCCAGGTTGAGTTAGTCCCAGGTTAGACTGTTGGGCTAGAATGTCCTAAGCACCACCAGAAAGCAAGACGTGATTCTTGGGGACTCCTGAGTTGGTCATTGGTCCTCCCCATTACTACAGCTGTGACCCCACTCTGGGTATCATCAATCTGTCTTTGGGGACACTGGGATGGGGTGAACACCCAGTTCCCTGCCAGTCTGTCAGCAGCACCCCTTGGTGGGAGTGACTGTGTCGCGTGGGGTTACGGACATCGATTCCTGATGCGCTGTTCCTCCTGTAGGTCATGCCCAGTGTTCTTTTGGGCTTCGAGCTTCCTCCGAGGGCCACATTCACAATGTCAGACACAGCTCCCACTCCAGTGCCAACCTGGGCACCTAGTGTGTCTCCTCTTCTACTTTCGAATAAAGGAGCGAGTGTAACAGTCTCTACACAACACAGGTGAGGTTCTGTTTGATTCTTGCTCGCTCAAATTATCACCACTTTGGCTGGGGGACTGTCTTCTGGCTGGCTCCTGCTTCTCCCTGACAAGACCCTCTTAGTCATTGCAAGTTTCCTTGCTAGCTGGGCACAGGAGTGCATGTCCACAATCCCAGAACTGAGGGGGTCAGAGGTGAGGAGGCTCACAAGGTTGAGTTCAGTCGACAATTTAGCAGTGTAGGAGGACCCTGTCTCTCAACCAAATATTAAAAAAGGACTGGAGATGTAGCTCAGCATAAAGGCTCAGGGTTCAATTTTGCAAGTATTGCAAGAAAGAGGAAGAAAGCAGAAGCAGGAAGGGGAAGAAGAAAGAGAAACAATAAGACAGTTTCTTTATTTCTGGTGCACTCAGATGTCCACGGGCCACCTTTGCCTTCCTTCCAGAGGCCTGGAGGTGGCTTTTCCTGAGCAGCCCTGATGCCTTGCAGTAGCCAGTGGTCTCAGAGACCAAAGCCTGAGCCCACGGTGCTCACCACCCTCTAGCTCTGACCCCCATGGTTTCCCCGAGTCCTTGTTGCCCTGTTTCCTTCTTCTATCCAGATCTGGCTGCGTCACGCAGGATGTTCTTCTTCCCCTACCTGGCTCTTGGGGCTGGCTGAGGTCTGGGGTCTGGGGACCATGTGTGTGGGAGGGGTGCTGACCATGGAGTGCCGTGGCTTTAGGCAAGGGGACCCAGCGGTTTAAAGGGCAATGACACTGGTCAGTGGCACAGATGGCTTTGGGCCTCCTGTGACCAATCCTCTCCACCTGTAAGCAGGGCTTCTCCTCCCTGCTACCCCTGCAGAGCTGTGCGAGGGCCAGCGCTGTGCCTGCTGTGAGCCCTACTGGTTTCTCCAGGGCAGTGCGTGAGCAGGCACATCCGGCTCCCTCTCCAGGTACAAAGACACACCGGCATGGCTGTGTCTTAGGATCCAAACACACAAGGCCCCGAGAGGCATGAACAGCTCTGCACCCATGTAGGCTACCCACCCTGTCAAAGAGACACAGAACCCCCATGGGCCCCTGGAAGCCAGATGAGTGGCCCTGTCAGTGGCACCACCCTGTAGCTGTTGGGCCTGAATTAGCCTTGGTGTCCACCTCTCTACTTTTTCATTTGCTCACTTGTCCTCCTGGGGCTCATGCAACTCCCTGCTGAGGGACTCCCCATCCCCTGCAGCAACCAAGCTGGGGGCTCCGCTGCTTCCCCCACACTCTGAGCACAGATGTGCATCCAGGATGCAAAGCCTTTCCCTCTGGGAGTCCTTTGGGTGTTTAGAGTCTTGGCGCCAAACCGTGGGCCAATCTGTGTGACAGTCTAGCAATGGCCCGTGAAGACTCTACTTTCGAACTTTGGTGATCTACCAGCTGAGCTTATGACAGTTATGATGAGGGTGGGTGGGCAAGGCAGGGCTCAGCCAGGAGTTTGGGGTACAGCAGCTAAAGCCAGGGGCCTAGGGGGAGGGCAGATGTGGCCAGCACTGGAGAGCACACAGGAGGGAGTGTGTGGAGGGGCTTTGCAGGGGTCACAGTTCATCTCTATAAAGTTCAGAGCAAATAGGGTGCAGGTGACTCGGGACAGCGTGTCGCAGGGAACACAGCAAGGGTCCAGGTCAAGCCATCATCCCAGTTACAATTTTCTAGGTGTGAGGCCTTGGCAGTGACTGTCACAGAAGCTTGTGCCTCTCATCTGCAACGTGAACACAACCGTGCTGACTGCCCAGAACAGACATGGGGGTAGGTTGCCATCCCCTGGATGATTGAAAGGACACAGATGTGTACAGCTTATGGGTGCCATCGCTGCCCCTTGTCTTAGGATCCTGTTTCCATTTTCTCAAGAGCAAGCCAGGCTTATCTGGACCCCAGGGCCTTTGCATGTGCTGACTCTGCTTATAGTGCTCTTCCTCAGCTCATGGTATGGGCACCCCTTTTCTGTCTAAAGTACACTGCCCACGCAGACTCTGCAATGGTGTCTTCACCCACCAGGCTCCAGCTGCACAGGGGAAGGGCCTCAAGTGCTGCGGACTAAGCACAAGCCGAGGAGCCAGAGCCAGTGCAAAGGCGTCAGGCTGCCTGTGGCGCACTCCATCCCTGCTGCTATCCCACGTGTTGTCACTGAGCACTGACTGTGGGCCAGGCTCAGCCAGCTAGAGGACAGCGATGGCCAAGGACTAGACTGGAGAGGCCCCCGAGACCTACAGGTACCTCAGAAGGTGCTGGCTGGCCCTAAGGCGGCGCCCTGGGGACTGGTGTGGCAAGGACGGCTGCTCTTTCCCAGGGCTTCTGGGATGAGGAACAAAGCCTACAACTGTTTCTGCCAGGAGAGTTGGGTGAAAGGGTAGGTGGGTACTTGGGAACCGGCCCACTCTGAGCCCATCACGAGACTCCACCACCCACTGTCACCAGAGGCTGTGATTGGGGGCCCCAGAGGAAGAGAAAGACCCTGGAACGCATGCATATGTGTACACATGTGCAGGTGCATATGTGCACTGTGCACATGTCTATGTACATGCTTGTGCATGTGTGTGTCTATGCATGTAAATGTGTATACATATGTGTATATGTATGAGTTGCCATTGTATGTGCGTATCTGTGTTGTCACATGTATATTGGAAGATGCGTATGTGTCTACACATATGCACCTATGTTTTCACATATGTATCTGAATACTTGTGTGCATGTGCATACGGAGGTGTACCTGTGAGCCTATGCATGTGGATGTATGTGTCCATGTGTAGATGTGCATACGTGTTTATTCCATGTTTGCATACATAGATGTGAGCACACTTGTACATGTATGATGTGAACATGTATGCAAGTGTCTCTGTGCTCATGTACGGATGTGTGTGCATGTCTATTGCATATGTATGTATGTGCACTTTAACAGATCTGTGTGCGCTGTATGTGCACTGCATGTGCACTGTGTGTACACTGTGCATATGTGTATGGCAGCAGATGGCTCCGGGATGCAGGCCACTGCAGGCCCCAGATACTTCTCCCCATTTCGTCCCCTGCCTGAGTCTTGTCCCCATCACTTTTCTCTGGGGCAGGGGTGGCAAATGCCTACCCCGACGACTGGAGTGCGGAGGCTGTAGAAGGGGCTCCGGTGTGCTGCTCAGAACTTGAACCCCATCCTCATCCGAGGCCCCGGCTCTGCTCCGTGCGGCCGGCCGGCTGGTGACCCCAGCGTCCCGGAGCCGGAAGTCCCATTGGCGCCCCGCCCGGCTCAGGGGCTCAGGATTGATGGGAAGGGGTGTTGGCGTCACCCGTACCCACAAAGAGCGGAGTGGACTAAGGGTGGCGGGAGGGTGGGCAATGACGAGTCTGGAGTGAGGACTCGGCCGGGAGAGAGACCCAGGGCCGGCGCGCTCTGCTCCAGCCCGAGCGCCCAAGCTTCCCTTTCCTTGGCGCCCGCGTCCCGCCTCAGAGCAGGCCTCCCGACCTCGCGCTCCGGGGCAACAGCGCCACCTGCTGGCGTCTTCCCGTACGTTCACTGGGCAGCCCACCTGCGCCCCCAAGCCTGCAAGGGCGCCTCAGCCAGTGGTCGTTTTACCGGGCCAGGAGGAGCGACCAGCTGCCCTCCAGAGATCCTGACCACCGCATGTGACAGCGACTTCCAGGCGTAGGCGGCGGTGCGCTGCCACTCGTCCTCGCCACCTGTGGAGCCAAGCGGTGCCGGCCCTCCCTGGGACCCAACCCCAGGCAGGCTGGCTTCAGTCAGCTCTGGCTCCGGTCCACTCGGGCTCTCAGGGTAGATCTTTCATCCCAGGACCTCATGAACTAGGATTCGGCCTTGGGTGTCACCTCTTAGATGCCACCTCTTCCAGGAAGCTCTCCTTGTCCCTCCTCTGAGTGGCAACTCCTGCGTGCCCTCACCAGGCCCTGCCAGGCCTATTTTCCCGTGTTCCCGGGAACCCTGGTCCTCTGCTCCCTCTGGAAGCCTGGCTGCCCTCTCCGCGGGACACAGGTGGGCTCTGGGCTCTGTGATCCCCGCAGGCCGTCAGTCCGCCAGCCCCTGGCCTCCTTGCCATCCTTCTCGCATCCTTCACAGGCTTCGTGGCCTCCCACACCAGGGCTCCCTTCCCTGCCCTACTGGGGTGGCCCCTGCAGGCCTCGTCTGGCCTCTGACTCCTCAGCCTCTTCCTGTTCACATTCCTGGCCTGGGCCAGCGACCCTGCCCCTGCCCTCTCTACTGCTCCCTGGTGAGTGTCTCCCAGGCCCCAGCCGCATGGACACCCTTGGAGTGGTGCTCGCCCCAACCAGAGACCACACAGCGCCTCTCTGGCTGCTTCCATCCTGCCGCGGCCCGGCCTGACTGCCCCTCCTCCTCCCTCTGTCTCTACTTCTGAACTCCTTGCCTGGCTGTAGAGCCTCAGTTCTCCGCAGCAGCTGCTGTGCCAGCCTTCACCTCTCCCGGGGAAGGCTAGCTCCGGCCCGTGCCGCCCTTCTGCTCCCTGCATACTGGAGGAACTGTCCTTCAAAGCTGGTGTCACATTCTCCTCCACAGGTGGTGTTGCATCCTCCTGCTTGGAGTCCTCCCCGGGGTGGAACTTAAGCTCCTGAGCAAGTCTTCATCCTGGCCCCACCCTCTGCGTCCCTCTGTCCTTGGTTGCCAAGTGCAGCCACGTGGTTTGCACCCTTCTGGGCCACGTTCACTTCCCCAGAGCTCTCCAGTAACCATATCCAGGGCCTACAACGCCCTTACATTGAGGTCTCTGCCTTCCCCAGTGGAGCTCAGCTAATGTTCTCTCCGTGAAGCCTTCTGTAGCCCCCCCACCCCCCAATCTCCATTTGGCTCTGTCTGTCTGTGTTTTCCTGGTACAGTGGAAGCCTCTGACCATCTCGTGTGTAATTCATTTGTCCATTGAGATATATGTCCCTTGGATAGGGGCTGCCTCTGTCCAGTCCCTGTCCAGTTGTCCTTTTTGTACCAGTCATAGAATCTCCTTAATATATTATTAAGTTGAAGCTCCCCACCCCCTTATTTGAGACACAACTGTGCTAAATTGCCCAGGCTGTTCTTAAAGCTGAGATCCACCTGTCTCAGTCTCTGGTGTAGCTAAGGTTACAGGTATGTGCTACAATGTCCTAGGTTTCCCTCTTTTTTTATTTTTTATTTTTGTCTTTTTGAGACAGGGTCTCACTATGCAGTTCAGGCTGGCCTTGAACTCACTTTGTAGCCCAGGCTGGTCTCAAATTTTCAATGATCCTCCTACCTCAGCCTCTTAAGTGCTGGGATTACAGGTATGTGCTACCCTGCCAACCACTCTTTTTTAAAAGTATTTTTTAAAATCTTATTTATTTATTTGTTACAGGGTCTCATTATGCAGCTTGGACTCGTAGTGATCCTCCTGTCTCAGCTTCTCCAATGCTCAGGTTACAGGCCTGTGCCACCGTACCTGGTTTTGGTAGCTGGCATGGCTGATTCCGGGGCCAGCATGGCATGCAGTCCTGGGGATCAAACACAGGTCCTTGCACTTGCCAGACAAGCACTTATATCTCCAAACTGTCTCCCCAGCTCCCTGGACATTTTTTTTAAATCTAAGTACTTGAAACTATAAATTTCCCTCTCGGAACCCTTCAGTGGCAGCCTACATATTTTGGCAGGCTGTATTTTAATTTTTATTTTTTTTTTTGTGTTTCCTGATTCACTCACAGACTTATTCCTTGACCTGTGTATTGCCATTGACTTTAGCACTTTTCTTATTTTTGAAACTGAGGCAGGAGAATTGTAAATTTCAGGACACCTTGGCAACTTAGCAAGACCTTGGCTTAAAACAAAATAAAAAGGGCTTAGCAGTAGAACACTTGCTAGTGTATATAAGGCCCTGGGTTCAAACCCCAGAAATTAAAAAGAAAATCAATATATTGTTTAATTTCCAAGGGTTTGCAGATTTCTCTGTAGTCTTCCTGTTATTGATCTTTAATTTGAATCTGTTAGGGTCAGAAAACATATTCTCTATGATTTTGATTTTTTAAAATTAAGTTTATTTTATGATCCAAAATGTGGTTGTCCCTGATGAATGTCCCACAGACATTTGGGGAAAAGATGTGCCCTGCTGCTGGGTGGAGTCTTCCCTATGTGAGGACTGGGCCCAGGGCTGGTCATGCTGCTTAGGTCGACCTCCCGTGTCCTTGCAGATTTCCTCTGTCCCTGATGGTCTAGCTCTTCTGGCACCTGACCAGAGTGGACTACTGAAATCCCCAACTAAACCTGGCGTGGTGGCGCATGCCTATAATCCCAGCATTTGGGAGGCTGAAGTAGGAGAATCAGTGTGAGTTCAAGACCAGTGTGGGCTACAAAAGTGAGTTAAGGCCAGCCTGAACTGCATAGTGAGAGCCTGTCTCAAAAAGACCAAAAAAAAAAATAATAATAATAATAAAAAATAAATCCCCATCTATAACTGTGGACCCTGTTTTTTTTTTTCCCCCTTGTGCTCCTGGTTTTATTTCCCATAACCTGAGGCCCTGCTGTTTTTTAAAAAATTATCTATCTATCTATCTATCTATCTATCTATCTATCTATCTATCTATCTGATGCTATTCAGCTCAGACTCCCAGTGTTCCTCCTGCCTCAGCCTCCCCAGTGCTGGGATTATAGGCATGCACCACCACACAGGGTTTTGGGGCTAGCAGCGTGTACCCAGAACCCTGGGCTGGCCTGGCATGCAGCACCAGGGATGGAACTCAGATCCTTGTGCTTGCCAGGCAGGCCCTTAGACTGCTGAGCTGTCTCCCGGCCCTGATGTGTTTTGTTTTTAAGGTATTTGGTTGTTATAGGGTCTCACTACACAGCTCAGACTCCTACGATCCTCCTGTTTTTAGCCTCCGCAGTGCTGGGATTACAGGTATGTGGTACCACGCCTGGATTCTATGGCCTGCTCAGCCCAGCCCCAGGCCCTGCTGTTTGATACACAGTCTGGCTGCTCTTCTTGATCTCCTTGTCATTGTACAATGTCCCCTGGTCTGTACTAATTTCTTTGCTTTCACACCTATTTATCTGATATAAATATACTCACTCCCTGCTGTTTTATAATTAATCTTTGCCAGGTTTATTTTTTTCCTTTCAACTTACTTATGCTATTTAATTTGAAGTGAGTTCCTAATAAGGAGAATACAACTAGCTCTTTATTAAAATTTACTCTGCCTTTTAATTGGCATCTTTCCATCATTTTCATTTAAAGCTTCAATCTGCCATGTTATTATTTGTTTTGATTGTTACTTCTTTTTTTTTTTTCCTTCCTGCAGACCTTTTTTTTTTAAAAATTTATTTGTTTGCTTGTTTTGTTTGTTTGTTTCTTTATTTATTTATTTTGTGGCTGGCTCAGCCTGCCCTAGCAGTGGGGCTGGAGCAGCACGTGGTGCCAGGGATCGAACTGCAGTCCCTGCAGTTGCCTAAGCTTTCCTAAGCAGGCGCTTTAGACCACTGAACCATCTTGCCGGCTCCCCTACAGACATTTTTTAAAGGATCCCATGCTGATGTATTCTGAGTGTGTCACACAGGTGTCTTAGTGGGTTATAGTGCACACATATGACCTCTAAGATCTGCTGGGGTTGATGTTTTAACACACGTTTCACACCAAGGGGTCATTCTGCCACGCTTTACTTTTTTCTTTTAAATACCAGCTGGCATGGTGGTTGTGTTTTGCCCATGGGAGTAGGCCTGGCTGTCGCGTTTCAGATGTGAAGTCTACTATGTTTTTTTGTATGTTTGTTTTTGTTTTTGTTTTGTCTTTTTAAGACAGGTTCTCGCTATCCAGTTCAAGCTGGCTGTGAGCTCACTTTTGTAGCCCAGGCTGGTTTCGAACTCACACTGATCCTCCTGCCTCAGAAAGTCTACTGTAAGTTGAATAGTGTTTCCCTGGTTACTTTTCTCCTTGCTGAGACAAAATGCCCAGCACCCAGAGTTAAAGAAGGCAAGGTTTATTTAGCCCTAGCCGGTAGAGGTTTCAGTTCATAGTCAGCTGGCTCCGAGGCAGGGTGGTGTGTCAGAGGGGAATCCCGGGTGGGGATGGGGGTGAGGCGGGAGGCAGCGAAGCAGGCCAGCCAAGGACGACCACAGCTCTTTCTATCCCTTATACCCTATCCAAGCTACTTAGGGCGGGCAGCACTCACACACTTAATCCTGATCCTTGTGTCCTTGATCCTAATGTCACACCAGGAATCAATCCCAGCACCGCCCACCCTACATCCAGGTCACCTCTAAAAAAGCCCCACCTGTGACTGCCTGAGGCTTTGGGGAAAACATCTAGACATGAGCCATAATGCCTGTAAGTAATGTGGGTTTTTCTCCATGGATGTTTTTAAAGATCTCTATTTTTCTAACTCCCAACCCACTTCCTCTTTTCTGAAACAGAGTCTAAGTAGCTGAGTTGTCCAGACTGGGACTGAACTTGGGATTCTCCTGCCTCAGCTTCCTAGCATTCTGGAACTACAGCATTATGTCATCCTGCCTGGCTAAGGATATTTGTCTTTAGTTTTGAGAAATTTAATTATAATGTGGCCTAACATCAGTTTTATTTTATTCAGTTTTTTTCAGAGATAAGGCCTCACTGTGTTGCCCAGACAGGCCCAGGCCTCCAACTCCTGGATTCAAACAGTCTTTCTACCTCAGCCCCTGATGTAGCTAAGGCTACAGGTAGGAGCCTAAAACTGGTCTTGTATACATTTTTTTGTTGTTGCTGGTTTGTTACTTATCCTGGTTGGAGTTTGATCTATTTCTTGAATCTCTAGACTTTGTCTTTCACCAAATTTGAGAGCTGTGTAGCCATTATTTCTTCAAACACTCTCATCCCCTGAAGCCATGTTAGCTTCTATTAGTCAGTGTATTCTCTCCTTGTTCAGTCTGGGTAACTCAGACTGACCAATGCCCCAGTTCCCTGATTCTCTCCTCTGTGGCCTCTACTCTTTATCGGAGCCCATCTGGAAAGTTTAAAAAATTTCTGTCATTGCAATCTGTCGTCAAATTCTCAGGTTTTGCTTCTGAATGTTGAACTAAGTAGGTCGGAAAGATTGGGCATAGTGACGTAGGCTTGTTATCCCAGTACTAGGGAGGCAGAGGCAGGAGGATCGCCAGGAGTTCAGGCCAGACTGAACACTGTATATTGAAACCTGTCTCAAACAGCAATAGCAACAACTAGGAAACAAACAAAAATCACCCGTACTAAACATGTACACACTTTTTTTTTTTATAATTAAAAGCTCTTATAATTTCTTACTCCCTAAATGAAACAGCTTAATAACTGTTCACATAGCACCCCCACTGTTTTAGGTAGTACAAGTGACCTAGAGGCGATCTGAGGCGATGGAGCATGTTCACAGCTTCTATGCAATTACAGCAGCGCTGTTTCTGTGAAGGGCTCGGGCAGCCACAGGCTCTGTCATGGGGCTGTCCTCAGACACAAAGGGATAACGGTGTGTTTTTCAGTCCTGTAATTTGTTTGTTTTGTTTTCCATTTCTTTGCAAAGCATTTCAATATTCTTGTTCCTTTTTAAGAGACTTGACAGTTGCTTGTTAAATAGTTTTTACGATGTTGCTTTAAGCCCTGGCTACTTCATTGCAGTATCCGGTTTGTCTTGATATTGGCGTCAGTCACTTGTCACTTCCTTCACGCTGAGATTTTCCTGCTTCTTGGAGTCCCAAGTCACGCCAATCACATCCTGTACATGTCAGGCCTTAAACAGGAGGCCCCCACCTCTCCTGTGTGTGTGTGTGTGGGGGGGGACTGAACCCAGAGTCTTTGCACTGAGCTATTTCCCTGATCTGTTTTTATATTATCTTGCCAGGTTGCCCAGGCTAGACTCAAACTTGTCTTCCTTTTGGGATGACAAGGGAGTACCCCATACCTGGCTTCTGGGTCCTCTTTAATTGCTCATTTTAGCAGCAGTGGCCCTGTCCACTGGTTGGATTGTGTGTTCTGGCTTGGCCTGGGGGCTGTGGCTCCAGTGACATCTGATTTTCAGAGACTTTGCAGTGCTCTTGAGGTCTGTGGGCTGCTGAATGTGGAGCGGAAGGGGCTTCCTGGGCCTCTGTGTCTGTGAGGAAGGGAACCCAGCCCCCGGGACAGAGGGCATAGCCTGGCTTGGCGTGGTAGGCTCCCCGCTGCTGTCAGTCTCTCCCCTCCCAGTTGCATCTGTCTTTGGCCGGTGGAGATTCAGGGACAGCCATAAGGGACATTTGCCTAGGCCACTTATTCTCAGGGGCTTCTGGGCTGAGTCCCTTGCTCTGTCTGCCAACCATCTCCTTCCTGCTGCCCTTCCTGGCTGAGTGGGGGTTGGGAATAGTGCCTGGGTCTGTCTCCTTCTCCCGTTGGGTGGGGTATACAAGCCACAAAGGCCTTACTGCTAATTGTTTCTGACCCAGTGTCAGGCCCCGACCTTCTCCTTTTCTTTCGGTGACCTCTTACGTCATTTCCGGAGTGTGTGGGCGTGCTTGGCAGCGAGCACAGGGAGCAGGAGTCCATACCAGCTTATCCAGACTCTGAGTGACTGGGTGTTTGCTTCTCTGAAGGGAGCGATGAATGCAGGGCTTTGGGCCAAAAGGGCTTCTCTGCACACCGTGGAGGAGCTGCCTGCCTCGGGGCCGGGACCTGCCTCGGGCTCTGCTTAGCCCAAGTGGCTGACCTGTCAGGGTGGCAGCACCTCCTCCCTGCCACGGGCACCACAGGTGCTTTGGGAAGCCAGTCCCACTTACTTCTGTGCTACTCATCCTGTAGGAACTGGTTGGACCCCGAGAGGGGTCAGAAAAGGCAGCCAAGTAGTCCCCAACCCAGAGGTAGAGACAGCAGTGACAGTGGCAGAGACCCTGGCGCACACCCCACAGTGAGGCCCACCTCCCACGGTGATGGTGTCCAATGTGAGTGGGAGTCACGAAGACGGAAATATCCTTCCTCCTGTGGGGAAGGGAAGGTTGCTAGGATGAGGTCCAGGGGATGGCCCCAGGGACCCAACACCAGCTTGTCATCTAGAGATGACCCAGCCAATGGGAAGGGCTCAAGCAACCTCCATGGGGGGTGGGGTCGTGGGCATCTTGTCCCTGGCTGTGCCTGGCAGCATGGCTGGGCTTCTTGTAGACAGCGTGCAGTGTATGTTCCAGGGAACCTGCTTGGCCTCTGCTCCTTTCCTGAAGGCCCTGTCTTGGAGTAGACCGAAGTCAGGGCAGGCTCTGGAAGGCAGCTTTTGGGGAGTGGGGTAAGAATAAAGGGGGGGACCTAGAAGCCAGTTCCATCGGATACTGTCCTGCTTTCTGTCGTAAACACAGGAAGTTTCTGAGAGGAAGAGGGAGACAGGCAGAGGGATCACACCTGCCCGTCCTTGGTGCCAATTCGTGTACCAGATCTGCAGCCACCAGGGAGGCAAGGGAGGCCGGGCTGCCTGGGCACCTTGAAGGGACACTCAGAGCCAGGAGGACAAGCTCTCTGCTGGTGTACCCAGAGCAGTGAGGGGCTGTAACCCTGCCTCAGAGTCCAGAGCTGAGGCTCTCAGAGACCTTGTGCCGGGGCCACAGGCTCCTGACCCTCAAATCTGACAAGGTGACCGGGCATCTGCCCTGTGGAGGCCCTGGCCCGGCTCTCCATCTGGGGCCTGTCCTTGGTCCTCTCCACCTCCTGGGACCCTCCCACAGGGCCTGCGGTGGCCCCAGAAGGTGTGACTGTGCACTGTCCCTGGGCACAGTCCAGTGTGTGCTGAGGCCCCTCGTGGGTTGCCTCCTTCCTGCAGGCGCCTGTCTCCATGGAAGCCTGTAATTTCCCAGGGCTGAGTCACTCCCGGCTGGCTAAGGCCAGTCTGCACAGCGCCTGGCACTGTCCCTGAGGTGAGCTATGGGCCTGTCCCTTGTGGTCAGGAGCCTACAGACCGCTTTCCAGGAGGCCTGGCTTGTGAATAAGTCTCGAAATGCAAACAGTTGAAGCAGGGAATAGCCCTTCCTTCATTCCCTAGGCTGCCCATGCCAGGAGCCCTGGCTGCTGAGCTGGGGAATTTCCTGGCCCAGGATGGCATGGAACCTGGCAGCAGAGGTTGCCAGACACCCATGTGGTGTGGATAGCAGGGTTTCCAGCACGGACCTGGGAGCTCACCGCGGGGCTGGGTTTACACCACACCACTCATGTTGCATGTCCAGGAGCTCTGTGCCTTAGCTCCGTGCTGCGCCCTCCTCTGAATAGGATGACTCGGGCTCGGTGTTGGGTGAGGGAGTCTGCTCAGATGAGGCTCAGAGCCAGAGCCACGTGTACAGGGGCCACGCTGGCATCTGACAGAGGGGCCTGCTGGGGTTGAGGTTTTAAGATTGGAGGAAGGGGTGTTTTCTCCCACCCCAAACCAAGAAAGAATGCAATAGAACCACCAGAAAGCTGGCATCCGCAGCCAGGGTCATGGGGACTTTGGAGGATGGGCCCCAGGCATGAGCAGTGGGAACTTAGCCCATGTTCTGTACTCTCTGCCCAGGGCAGAGGCCACACCAACCCCTCCCCCTGGAGCCAGGTGTCCCTGGAGCTTCTGCCTGGGGAAGGACCTGATATTTCCCCATAGCTGCAAGAGGGTGGGCCTGGAAGGCTCCTTGGTGGCCTGCTGCCTATAGGTGTGGGAGTCACCAGGGCCAGCCCTGGAGTGGTCTTCGTAGTGAGGTGGACAGAGCCTCATGATAGGACCTGCAGGTCCCCTGCCACACAGGAGAGGAGCAGGGGTGAAAGAGCCATGTACACGCCAGCCCTCTGTGGCTGGGCATCTGCCCTGAGACAGAGGTTTGACTGGGACTGTTGAGTTATTTTACCATGTGACAGCAAATGTGGATTGGCCACCATGAGATGGGCCCTGGTGCTGAAGGCCAACAGGGGCCTCCAGGAACTCCATAGCGTTACCATGGCTATGAGGAGGCCCTCGGAGCAGGGCAAGGATGCAGTGGGGAGAAAGCAGCTTGTCCCTGCAGGGCTGGCCCTCAGTCACCCGACACAGCCATTCCCCACAGCCTCCTCCAGTCACCTCTCTGTGTCACCTGCTCCACCTCCTCCACCCATCACCTCTGTTGCCACCTCCACTTCAAGTACCTCATCATCTCTTGATCCCTCATTTCCTTGCCGCACCACCTCCCCCATCTCATTACCTCTCCATCCTGCCTCCATTCCATCACTTCCCCATCTCTATCTCCTTCTCCTGGAACCCTGGCCCAGGCTTGGCATTTCTTAAGCAGCCCCTCTCAGCACCTAGGCACCAGCCTGATCCGTCTCCTAGCGAGGACTCTTAGCAGCTAGCAGGCCTGCCTCAACAATCTCCCTATGTAGGAAGGGTTGCCTTTGCCCAGGTAGCAGGAGGTGCCAGGCTATCAGCCTTAGCAGCTCTCACGAGCTCCCCTTCCTGGATCCAGGTGCCAGGCTAGACCCTTTCTTTGTCAGTGAGGTCACCTTTTGAGGGAGGACCATTATTCCATTTGACAGATGATGTGCCAAGCTCAGAGTTGCAGCAGCTGACCTAAAGTCACTTGCTTTTGAGCAGCAGCCTCCCAGGAACCCCCTGAGCCACCTCAGCACTATTCCTGCATTACCCAGTTTCTGACCCAGAAGCAGCTTTGGCATCCATGGGGACCTCCCCAGGGAAGGTCACTGCATCAGCATGCAGCTGGAGAGGGTGGGGCCTCAGCCTTCACCCCAGAGGGCAGGAGCTCACCCCAGCCTTTGTGTTTTCATCCAGACCTGGTCTGCTGAGTTGGTAGGAAGTTCCTCTTGGGCACGTGGGGTTCCCACCCCACCTCTCCTGGATGTCGCTTCCACTGGAGCATGCCTATGAGGTCCTGTCACCTCCCTGTCCTGGTTCTTGCTGAGATGTCCACTATCCCAATATCATAGTCCTTTCTGGCTCAGGACTCTGCACCAGAGTCACACTGGGTCACCTGCTGGGACAGTTTCCTCAGATGGGCACTTGGCCATTATTTACCCTAAGACCGACTTCCAGCCTCTCCTTGGCCACTGGGCCTCACACTTCCTCTCTCCTCTTTTTCCAGGCCCCTGGGAGGGCCCTGCTGAGGGCCCACTCCTGGGGCAGAGCCAGATGCCCCTGAGACATGGCCACCTGACAACTGAGCAGGACTTTCATAACAACAAACCCCAAGCTCCACCAGAAGCGGCTGCAATGGGTTTCTCCTTGCATTCAGAAGAGGCCCCCTCCCTGGTGAGCTCTGGGTCACCAAGGCAGGGGATTTGTGCATTTGCAAAGTGTCCCTGGGGTCACCCTAGACTTGCCTGCCAGTCCTCAGCACACAGACACCTGCATCCCTCATTCTTTCCTTGCCACTAGAAACCATTCCAGGAAATGGTGATGGCAAAGACATTTGGCCCTTGGACCAAAAAGCAGAGCTGGACAGGGTCACACAATCACCCAGGACAGGACTCAGAGGGAAGAGGAGGTGTTTCAGCTACATATGTGTACCCCGAAAAAAGCAACATAGTTCAAGCATCAGAAAATGCAGAGCTGGGTATCCAGAGGTGGCCCATACTTGTCTCACCTGTCGGGACAGCAAGGTGGCCTTCATCCCAGATTGGCTTCAGACCTCTCCTTCCCTCTCCCAATAACGTGAACAAGACACTACCCATGAAAAAACAGAACCAAGGGGATCAATCAGTCAGTCAATCAATCAATCAATCAATCAATCAATCACTAAAATGACTAAATGAGTGAGTGAAAGCTATGTTTGCCAGGAGAAAGAAAAACAGCTAAACATAAATCTCTGGGAAAGCCTTCTTCTCTCTTTCCTGAGCTAACCATACTGTTCATACAATTTTACCTTTACAGTTACAAGTTTATGCGCTTTGTCTATGTAAATATCCATACACACCATCTAGGATTGCCCTTCTGCATGACTGAGGTGTCTGGATTTTTCTGTTTTACTTCTGTGGTCTTTATTTGCCATAATTCTTTTGTCTCCCCATCCTGTCTGCTGCTGGATGGACCAGAACCTTAACATTCTCTTCTTTTTTTGTTGGCCTAGAAGCTGCAGGATGTATCTTCTGGGTAGGTATGTTTGTAAAATAGATATTTAACCATAAATGTCTATAGCAAAGTTAAAAGTTACTCAGTATTGCTATCCTCTTAAGTAAGCTGGAATTTTCCACCAAACCATAATCCTCCCTAGTCTTTGCTATTGCTTTAACATTTCAGTTCCACCTTTTTAACAGATGAAATTCATTGCTGTTATTTTTATTCTCAAAAAAATTGGGGGGGGGCATTGAGGAGATAGCTCAGCAGCATAAATACCTGCCTGACAAGTGCAAGGTCCCCAGTTTGATACCTGGTACCACACGCAAAAAATTTTTTTTTGGTAGTACTAGGGATTGAACCCAGGCCCTCTGCGCTGAGCTACAACCATTGACCTTTTTCATATTTTATTTTATGATAGGGTTTGCTTAGTTTCTCAGTTGCCCAGACTGGACCTGAACTCGTGGTCCCCCTGCTTCAGCTTCTAAGAGTTCTGCGATTACATATATGTAACTTTGCTTCTCGCTAAACCTTGATCTTTGGTAATTTTTGCAGGCATGTTTTGTGGGCAACTCTTGCCAAGGCTTTGCACATCTGAAAATATCTACTTAGCCTCACTGGAGTGATAGTTTAGCTGGGTAGGGTGTCAGAACATGGCCTTCGCGCCTTCGCCTTGATAGTCTTGCTCCAGACTGTGAGAAATCGGCTGAGTAGCTTCTCTGTGGATAATCTGTCTGTGTTTTGTAGATTTTCAGATTTCTCTTTATCCCAAATGTACTGAGGTTCCCTCGTCATGACATGAATAAGTTGATGCTTTATTCCCTTCACATCATTCACCTGAAGATCATGCCCCTTGTTAGTTTTAGAAATTGCAACTGTTCTCTTTTAGGACATTAATGTCACACCATTCCTACCCTTTTGGAGCCTCAATCTAGTCCCTATGCTACTTGGTGGCAGCTTCTGACTTTGAGCTGTCTCATCTGCTGAAATCTATCCCACATATCCGGTCATATCTGCTAACAAACTAATTCTTCGCTTTGCCCAGCCAAGTACATTCTGTCTGTTGAATTTGTTTATTTTGTTTAAGACAGGGTCTTGCTGTGTGTAGGCTGACCTTAAACTCATGATCCTCCTGTCTCAGTCTCCCAAGTACGTCTGTTGACTTTGAAATCTCACCTTTCAATCTTGCTGGGTTTCTAATTAATTCTTCACGAACATCTGCTTTTATTTCCTTTAAGCCAGTTTTGGTTTCTCAATGTCATGTCTTCTTTGATGACCCTCAACACTCCTACCTAAAAATGGTTTTTAGGTTGTCCTATCATTTCCATCATATCTGGAGTGATTTAAGTTTCTTGATTGGCTTCATTACCATTAGTGTCTCTCTCTGTCCCTCCTCTGTCTGTCTGTCTGCCTGCCTCACCCCCACCCCCGCCCCTATGACAGCCAGTTGCATTGTCCCTCCTACTGGTCCTGCGGTAGAATGATCAGGTCATTCACAGCAGGGGCAGGCCTCCCACCTGCCAGCAGCTTATTGGGGTGCTGAATCCTCCAGGTGCCAGCTCCGAAGTTATGGCTACTTCACTGGCCAGGTGCACAGCTGGGGAGCCAGGTAGTAGGCCCTGTGTAGAATTGGGCTTTAGCCCCGCATTGCTCTGCATTCAGGGAGATGGTTCTCTTTCCTTTTTATTCTGTTATATCTTTTACTTTTTCTCTTTTAAAAGTTTATCTGTGGAACTGGGGAATGTGGCTCGGTGGTAGAGTTCTTGCCTTGCATGCACAGGCCCTGGGTTTGATCTCCAACAGCATGCATGTGCGTGCGCACATACATGCACACACATACACACACACACAGAGGAACCCCCCCACCCAAACAAAACAAAATCCTTATTCACCTATGCTATATGGGATGACTTGCAATATGAACTTAAAAATGCTTTTTTAAAATGTTATTCTTTGTGCTTTAAATCTTTTACTGTACGTCCATTAAAAATAAAAGCCAGTGTAATTTTTCAGTGTCCTGGAATGTAGTGGGCTTGAAGGTTAATTTTTAAAAATAAAACCTCTTCAACTGACCTAAATTGGAGCTCAGCTGGACGTTTTATCCCTCACAGTAGTGGGCTCTGCCGGCTGCCTACAGGCCACAAGCAATAAATTACGGCTCCCTTTAAAAGTCAGAGGTAATAAAATTTCCTCACGAGACAACTTTGCATCAACCTCTCGCTATTGGAAGCCTCTCTGCGCATTGAAGTTAATTGTTAATTTTTGATAAGCTATTTTATTAAATTAAAACGTGGACACAGAAGAATGCGCAGATTACAAATGTGCAACGCGACCGGCGTTCACACGCGGACAGCCGCGTGCGCTTCCTCAAGATTGGGTGCA
>PVKN010006330.1:0-28748 GCA_004027915.1 Capromys pilorides
TGTTTCCAAGATTTACCTTTGCCCATTTTTAATAAAATTTTTTTTAATTATTGAATTATAAGAATTCCTTATATAGTCTAAGTACAATTATGTTTCAGATTAATGATTTGTAGATATTTTCTCCCATTCTCTTTTGAGTTATCTTTTCAGTTTCTTGATGTCTTTTAAAACACAAAGGTTTTAAATTTTGGTAAAGTCCAATTTGTTTTTCTTTTATCAATCATTGTGCTTTTGATGAAAGAAAGAAACTCTGCTTAGCCCATGGTCCCAAGGACTTGTTCCTATATATTCTTCTATGCATTTTTAGGTTTTCCTCTTTGTATAGGTCTTTGGTCAATTCATAGGAGAGTATTGTCTATGGTGTGAGATAGGGCTCCCATTTTATTCTTCTGCACCTGAACATCCAGGCATCCCTACCCCATTTGTGGCAGATCCCTTCTCCTGTCCCTGAACTGCCTTTTAATAGAAGTGTGTTTCAACTTCTTAAAAATTTTTTTGAGAGGGTCTTGTCATGCAGTTCAGGCTGACCTTGAACTCACTATGTAACCCAAGTTGGCCTTTAACTCAAGGTGATCCTCCTGCCTCAGCCTGCCAAGTGCCTGGCTTGAATTGCTTTTTAGAAAATCAAATGATCAAAATGTAAGGACTCCCCTCCTATTTAGTAATTGGTAGGTTATGTGCTTATTATTTTATAATTAGGGCAGCAAAACC
Source organism: Capromys pilorides (assembly GCA_004027915.1). NCBI lineage: Eukaryota > Metazoa > Chordata > Mammalia > Rodentia > Capromyidae > Capromys > Capromys pilorides. The sequence goes on from PVKN010006330.1 coordinate 712, forward strand.
CTCAGACAAATATGAAAGAAAAGTCTTTAAAAACATCTAAAAATGACATTCTAGGAGAAAGAAGCTAAAGAGGATACTGACCTTCTCTTGAGAGGCTGATACCACCTTGCTGTGTCCCACATACCACAAACAAAGAGAAATTGGACTGGAGCCAGTGACATAGGACTTCCACCTCTTCAGCTGAGAATGAGAAGGCCCAGGGAAAGAGAGGCCTTATGGCCCTTTCAGGAGGTCTGGGATCCATTCTGCCTGGTCCTGTGGGGGGTCTGGCGGCTGTCACTGCTTTCTGGCCTTCAGCTTCTCAACTGTGAGATGGGAGTCATGGACAGCACCTGCAATGGTGTATGAATGTTCTCTGGGACCTGCAGAGGGTTGCTGGTGTCGCTGGAGGGTGGCGCAGGGACTAAACCAAAAGGCAGACTCTCTCAGGTCTTCTAAGGTCACCCCAGCCCTTCTCCCATGCTGAACCCCCTTCTCCAGGGTTCCTGCAGGGTTGCTACTCGGTTCGAACCTCTGTGGCAAGGGGATACTCAGTGTGTATTGAGGCTGGTGTTCCATATTTGGTTAGAAAGTTTGCTCTTCGCTTGAGCTGAGATGCTGTAATACAGTACCAGCTATGCCAGACACTATGTCACTTTTATGAGGTATTTATCTGATTCTTCAAATAATCCTGTGAAGCCAGTGCCCTGTTGCACTCCTCCATTTCCAAAGTAGAGGAACAGGCTCAGAGAGGTTAAGCAGCTTGTTCAGGGGCCCCCAGTCACTCAGATACAGGCAGACATGAGCCCAGACCTGACCGACTCCAAGGCGCACAAGTGGGAACATTGAGCTATCCATCCCAGGCGAGGGGTGTGCCATCCATGGGGCCACAGTGGAGCAGGGCTCCCTCTTCTTGTCCACACTGGCCTTGACCACCAACCTCTGTCAGATGTTCACCTTACCAATGTTGCTGTGCAGAAGACGTCTCCTGACTACCACCCAAAGAAGGTGAGGGGGCTGGGCTTCTACACTCCACAGAATAGCTTTGTGGGGCAGGGCTGGAAGCTCAGATAAGATGCAGGTCTTGGTGAGGGCAGGGCCATCCTTCCTATTGGTGTGGCCCAAACCAAGGGTATAAGATGGCCCATGGATATCCTATGTCTAAATATTTGAAAGTTACAGGTTAAACTAATGCACCCCAAACAAAAAGTGTTCTATCCTTCTACTTGTATGATGTCTCCTATTGCTCAGTCTGTCAAATAGTATATCATACAGATCCACCATCTATTGTACCTGTCCATCTATCTTTGTCTGTCAGTCTGTCAGTCTGTCAGTCTGTCAGTCTGTCTGTCTGTCTGTCTGCCTGCCTATCTATTTATCTATCTATCTATCTATCTATCTATCTATCTATCTATCTATCAATCATCTATTATCTATCACTGTCTATCTTATCTATGAACTATCTGCTCTGCATAAAAAACCTTCGAGGCCAAATTCAAATACAGAGCAGGGGCACAGCCCAGCCACTCTAGTGCACACCTGCTGCCTTGCTTCCCCTCTCCTGGCTCCATCCTTTATAGGGCCTTGTGCATGTGAACGGCAGCCTGTTGGCCGCTCTTGGCCGTGGCAGGCACCTGGTCATCGTAGCTTTTCCTCAGCGAGGGAAGCCTAGGGAAGGGCCTTGCATGAGCCCCTAGGCAGTGACATGCCAGTCCCGTTAGCTACAGACAATCTACTTCACAAGGAGGCTGCACCCACTCGCCCTGATCATCAGACTCGGGCCTGAGGGCTGAACTAGTGCGTTGGCTTGGGGGTCCTGGCAGATGGGGTTCTATTACCTGAGGTCCTTCACCACTTGACTACTGGCCCAGGGCTGCAAATGGATGCTCCAGCGCTTCCGGCAGTACCTAGCATCCAAGCACGGCCCTCAGGCAGTGGAGGCACTGTTCAGTGACATGGACAACATCTTCATCAAGAGCCTGCAGAGCGTGCAGAAGGTGATCATTAGTGACAAGCACTGCTTTGAACTGTATGGCTATGACATACTCATCGACCAGGACCTCAAACCGTGAGTGGGAGAGCAGCCCGGAAGGGGGTGCATGTAAGGGTCTCTGCACTATGCTTCTAGATCACCCAGATCTGAATCCCAGCTCTGCCACTTCCCAGTTGTGGGTACTTGGGCACACTTGCTTTTTGTACCTCAGCTTACCAGTCTGTAGAATAGGATTAAACACTGTCTAAGTTACTTTTTGCACTGCTGACACAAAATACTGAATACACAAATTTAGGGGAGGAAAGATTTACTTGGCTTACAGTTCATAGAAGTTTCAGTCCATAATGGGCTATCTCCAAGGCAGGGTGGCATGTGGCAGAGGGGCCACGGTTCACGGAAGGTGGAAAGTGACAAAAGCAACAAGGAGCCTTAGCAGCATCTTTCTGCCCCTTCTGTCTTATTCAGACTACTTAAGACTACTTAATCCTAGTGCCCTTGAGTACAGCACCGCACCATGAACAAATCCCAGAGTCACATATTCTAGATCCAGCCACCTGTGCAAAAACCCCACCTGCATGAGGCTTCACGGGACATCCTGACAAAGGCCACGACAGTGCTTGTGCCTTACAGTGAGGGGGAAGAAGAAAGCAATCATCTGAGGATCCATGGCCACCAAGCCCGGCCCTAGGTCTCTCCCCATCGTCGGCTGGGTCAGGAATGCTCCCCTGGTATCAGGCGAGCTGTGTCCCTCTGGGAGACCTGGGTGCAGAGGATGAAAGTGCTGTGTAAGGGAATGTGGTTCCAGTGTCAGTCTCTGCCAGGAATGTGGTGCGAGGCTGCAGTATCAGCAGAAGGGGAGGAGCTGGCAGGGACTGCAGTGATGGCCACGTGACATGATGGGACAGAGAAGCCCATGAGTTGTTGAAGGAGCCTCAGGTCAGGGTCAGATCAAGGGCAGGCCAGGCCAGGCCAGGCCAGGCCCAGGCTGGAAGGACATGGGCTCCGCTGCTCCCTAGAAGCACCGCTGGATGTGATGAGGACTCCCCTGCCAAGGTCACCTTGTTGGTGCCTAGAGGCTTTTGAAGTCAGGCATAGGAGGCCAAGGGCAAGACCTAAGTGAGGCCCGGGCTCAAGGGAACTGAGCCTCAGCACCAACGAGCCTCCTCCTTTTTGCAGCAAGGTGTGGCAGTGGCATTAGGGTAGTTCCTGAAGGAGAGTACCCTGGATGCAGGCAGCAGAGAACGCAAAAGGGGTCCTGGTCCCCACAGGCTGCTGGGGAGCCTTTCTCTCTCTGTGCCTCAACTTGCTGTCCAAAATGACAGTTTGTGCAAAACAAGAGGTTTTGTGCTGGATGGGGGTCCTTGAGCTGACGTTGGCCTACAGATGCCGTTGATTGTAGCCTTTGGAATGTTTTTCTATTTAAATTTATGATAAGCTCTAAAATTTGGGAGACTTTTACACAAAACTTAGGATGTTTGGTTTTTCTGGAAAACTCAGAGGATCTGATATTCTGGGTTTGCACTCTACGTGGTGACACTGTCCCAGAAATGCCCTCGCAGACTCAAATGCCTTTCCAGCTCACACAGTCCCCACTCCTCCTGCCATTGCCCACCCCAGAACGCACAGACAAGTGCCTAGCTGTAGACACAAGGGCAGGGTTCCCTCACGCTCCACTCTCATATATTGAAGGAAAACATCCTGACAGGATGGTCACTCCTGCCCTAGCCAGCTGCCCCTCTGGCTGCCTTTCTTCAGGGTGGACAGATGGAGGGAATGATCCTGCTTGGCCTGGGAGTGGGACCATGCACCTCTTAGCCTCAGTAACATCCCAGTGGCTCCAGGGACCAATTAACTCTCAGGCTTCCCCTCTCTTGGTCCCAGGTGGCTCCTGGAGGTCAACGCTTCCCCCTCACTGACAGCCAGCAGCCAGGAGGACTATGAGCTCAAGACCTGCCTTGTGGAAGACACACTGCATGTGGTGGATATGGAAGCCAGGTGAGGGTGGGCTCAACCACACGCCCCGTCTACAGCAGTGGGCTGCCACCACGAGAGAGGAGCCCAGGGGTAGATCTGGCCTCCTTGACCATTTCACAGATGGGGAACTGAGGTGCCCATGTAAGTGGGTCTTAGCCCGAGGACTTGACCTCTCCAGAGCAGAGTGACCATCTATAGTTTTCAGAAACTCAGTTAAGGAGGATTCACCCAACATTTCCCGACTGTGGGTCCTGGGAACAAATCTTTTCATCTCTCTGAGCCTCAGTTTCCTTGTCTGTAAATTAGGAGGTATCATGACTACCCCTCAAAGTGCTTAGCTCTTGGTAAGCATTGTTCTAACAATGTGTCCATAATGCAAAAACAAAAAACAGGGGACTGGCTTCAGGCCTGGGTGAGTCGAGGTATTCGGTCCTTGTTGATTGGTAGGTCTGTTTTCTCTCTCTACTTTCCTACCGTGAACACACTTGCTCTCACACACTCAATCCCTTGCCGCTGCGTGTGGCTGTGTTGCGCTCTCCTTCCCTCCTCCTCCTCTCTTTTTCTCTTCTCTTTCTTCTATATCAGATTTTTCCCAATTATCCCAGCAAAAGCTGGAGGGCTGATTCTCATTGCTGGGGTTGAGCCACATGCTAATTCCTGGACCTGTCATTATGAGTCTGTTCAGGCCTAGGTCTTACGCCCACCTCCCCTGGGGTAGTGTCAACTCTGCCTCGAGGTGGGGGTGGGGGAATCCTTAAAGGAAAAACTGAGGCACTCTTGGACTGAAAGGCAAAATGGATGCTTATTGATTCAACAAGCATTTGGGCCCTGCTGCGGCCAGGCCTGTGCCTCATGCTGAGACACAGTAAAGGGTGTGATGGACCTAGTACTACCTCCACCGTGTTTTTAGTTTGGGAGAAAACTATGCCAGAAATTTGCTGTGCTAAGTGTGAGGGCTTCCAGGACGATCCTCAGGAACCTATGGGTTTGGTCACCAGGAAACATTTAGCTGGGCGCAAATGGAGCTCTGGCAGGCCAGAAGCTGGGACAGTTCCAGGAGGGAGACGTGGCCCCACTAGCTGCATTTTTCTTAACCCTGTGTCTCTCATTGGTCCAGGCTCACAGGAAAGGAAAAGCGAGTCGGAGGCTTCGACCTCATGTGGAATGATGGTCCTGTGAGCAGAGACGAGGGGGCCCCTGACCTGCCAGGGACAGGAACCTTCGTGACCAACACACACCTTGGTATGCAGGGCAGGTGGCAAGTGGGTGCCAGGAATGTCCTGGGAGGCACCGGGTAGTGCAGCAGGCATCTGGCCTAGCACTGTGATGAAGTCAAGGTGCAACTTAGCAGTTGTGCGGTCTTGGGTGAGGACTGAATCTGTGTTTCATCTGTCCAATGGAGATACAATAGCTTCTGTGTATGCCTACGACACCGCCTGGCTCATAGAGATACTATTAATTTGCCAGGAGGTGGATTTCAAAAGACCAGGTGGGAGACAACCCAAAACATCTATTCCTTATTACTAAAAGAAATGACAGACCTCAGGGCTTGTACTTAAAGCTGGTTTGGAAGAAGTGAAAAATTTCCCTGATTATAAAAATTATTCACGCTCATTGTAGAATATTTGAAAATTCTTAAAGAAGAAAATTTTAAAGAACATCCAGACATAACCATCCTTAACAATCTGGCGTGTTTCCTTCTAGTTTTAAAAAAAGCATATACTCATAAAATTGGCATTGGGCTGGAGTTTTGAGTCCCACTTTTCTATCCAAGAATATTAAGAACCTTCCATTTGGAAGTGCTGTTTAGCCAAATTTGAACCAAATGTTTTACACGTATTAACTCATTTCACCTTGAGGCGGCTCTCATGCTCATTGTACGGATGAGGGAAGGTCTCCAGAGGTTCCCTAGACGGCAGAGGTCTCCATCATACGTGAGGAGGACCCAGACTCTAGGCTGTCTGACTTTAAAACTTGAATGTTGCCAGTTAAACTCTCCTACATCTTAGCAGAATTAAGAACAAAATCACTCCAGGCAGCGAAACATTCTAGTTTCTAGATGCCAACATTTACTAAGCCAGTTTCTTCTTTTTTTTTCATTTTTCCTAAATCAGTTTCTTAAAATAAGTCAGTTGACACAATTCTATTTTTTTACTTTCACAAATAATACCATAGGGCCAGTGAGATAGCTCAGCAGACTAAGTGCCTGCTTTGGCAAAGGCAGGGACCAGGGTTCAATTCCTGGTCCCTCATGCCCCTGGGGAGTGCTGAGCCAGGGAACATGCCTGTAATCCTCGTGCTGGGGAGGCTGAAAATAGGAGGATCACTATGAGTCTGAGCTGTGCAGTGAGACCCTGTACCAAATACATAAATGGAAAAAAAATTCCACCATGAGTACCCTTTCTCATAAAACTCAACTGAAATTCTGGCTATTTTTCAAGTACAGATTCCTAGAAGCACAATTAATGGATCAAAGGATTGGACTTACTACAACCAAACTGCTTTCCAGAAAGAGTACTCCAATTTGCCAGTTTTTTTTGTTTTTGTTTTTTTTTTTGCAGGACGTGGGTTCAAACTCACAACCTTGCACTTGCCAGACAGGCACTTGTGCCACAGAGCTATCTCCCTGGCCCCAATTTGCCAGTTTTTTAATTAAAAAAGAAAAGAAAATCTATGCCAAATTGATAGGTGAAAAATGCTGACTATTGTCCCATGTACAGTCCAGCCAGCACTGCTGAGGTTTCAGATTTTTTAACTTTATTTCTCCTCTTGTAAGCTATCCAGCCTATTTTTCTGGGGGTTGTTTAAGAGTTTTCTAAATTTATCAAAGTTTTTGTACATTAGTATGCTAAAGATACCACTCTTCTGTTAAACATACTGCGAATATTTTCCTGGGTTTGTAATTTGCTTTGTTAGTTGCATTTAATGGTGATTTTTTTCTTTGATAAGAAAAAATGTTATATTTTTTAAGGTTTGAGGTGATTTAGGACTGGATTTGTCTTCCTGTAACTGAAACACCTCTGAATAGTTAAACAGAGAGAGGCTGATTGTTTTACAGGAAGTCTTAGGCAGGCCACACGGGGTGAGAAGTTTGTGATGCCACAGCGACCCAGGTCCTTCCTCTTCTGCCTTGCCACACTTTCAGGTTGGTTTGGCGATCATGGTTTTTGCCTTATGGTTGCAAGAGTTCCAGATGCTGAGTCCTTGTCCCAGGAGGGAAGAAACAGCTAACCCCAAGTGCCACTGCTTTCTCTACAAGCCTCTGACTTTTCATTCCAAAAGGGAAGAACACCCCCCACCATCCTTGTCATCCCAGTGGCAAGAAAGCTTAGTGTGTTAGGCCATGTGCCTGGAGCAAGACAAAGGGAAAACGGGTTGTGACTTGCTCTCTACAGCAGATCCCCAGGTCCACCACGTCTGGTTTTGGTGAGTTACTACATGACACTTCTCCAGGCTTAACGTGCATAGTCACCTGGAAACCCAATGGCCCCAGTAGCTGCATCTGACAAGCTCCAGGCAATGCTGTTAACTACTGCTGTGCCACACTCGCTCCTCAAGACCAGCAGCTGAAAGTGGCTGTTTTCTTTGTTCATGATTCTTCCTGTCTCTTCTGGTCACTCCACAGGGGTGCAGACCCCTGGCAGCTTCACTGACATGTGCTGAAGTAAGGAGGCCTCGCTCTCCTAGTGGCACTGATGCTTTTTTTTTTTTTTTTTTTTTTTACATATTTTGAGGACAGGTCTTGCCAAGTCATTCTGTTGTCAGCCAGGCCTCTTCCTCCATGTGGCCACTGGCTTCCTAGCATGGTCAGCCCAGGATTCACACGGCAAAGCCTCAAGACCAAGGCTCAGACCCCCATTCCATTGGGGTCTACATTCCATCACTCAAAGCAATTCACGTGGGCAGCCTGGAGTCACAGGGTGAGGAAACAGGATTCACCTTTTGGTGAGAATGGCCAAGTCACCTTGCAGAGCTGCATGTATACGAATGGGAGGAACTGTCACAGCCATGTCTGGGGATAGTCACCTCCCAATACTGAGACTGGTGGTTCTCGGGTTCACTCATTTGAACAGCATAGATAGAGAACAGTCACCTGCACAGTCAGGAGCTTTGAGAAAATGCTGGTGCCTACTAGAGACACAGACATAGTTAGTCTGGGCATCTTGTATTTGCAGTACTGGGAATTGAACTCAAGGCCCTTGTACTAGGCTATATCCTCAACCCTTGTTCGCATAGTTCAAGGGAAGCTCTTGTCAAGTCCTTCAGTTGCCCTGGCTGGGGTTGCATGTAAGATCCTCCAGCCTGTCTCCCAGAGTGCTGGGATTACGGGCATGCAACATCATGCCTAGAGTGGGCATCAGTACTTTTTAAAGCTCCCAGTGACTCCAATAGGCAGTCCAGGTAGACAGACAGGTAGCAGACAGTCTGCTGCCTTAGAAATCTCTAGAATTACTACCAAGTTTCCAGTCCAGTGTTTTGGTGGATGGTGGTAAACACTGGAGGATATTCCTTTGGGGTTGGGGTGGTATTGATGATAGAGGACGGAGCTGGAGATGTGTTCAGCGTTATCTATGTGGAAAGGTCAGATAACTTAAGAGATACATCTGGAAGTCCAAGAGAGGGTTTGCTTTGGTCATGAAGATCTGGCATTATAAATGAGCCAAACACGTTAAGTTAGGATGCCATGGAAGTCACTTTGAAGAACGCTGGGGATACACATAGTGGGGCTTCAGTTCAGTCAGTGCCTCTGAGGCAGGTGCAGTGCTTTTGGGTGCAAAGAGAGATGGTACATAGCTTCAGGCCAGCCCCTGTGGCCACATGTACAGACACCTTCAGTGTGCCCACAAGACGAAATGCCATGGAGCTGCCTTAAGGACCAGCACTGACTGTGCTGGGAGCAGGAGCACCTCAGCAGGTCATCTGAGCATGACATCTGGGACATACTTCGATGGCAGGGGCCACTTTCTGGGAAAGCTCCAGCACAGAAGCTGGGAAAGAGAAGAAAGCTAATGTTCACGGGCACCTGTTAGGTATCAGGCACTGTGCTAGCTTTAAGAATTTCCATGGAGCAAAATAGGGGGGCGGGGGGCATGGTGGCTGGGACTGTGCTCTGGCACCAGACAACTTGGGTTCAAGACCCAGCTCAGCTGCTTTTGGAAATTAGGGAAAATCATTTAACCTCTTCAAGCCTGTTCTTTGTCGTGCACATCATTCTCATGAGGGCTGGAGCTCCTGAGTCCAGCACCTGGTACCTTCTAGCTGAGGTAAGCCCTGGTGAGTGCCAGGTTTCCTGATAAATCCCTGTCTACTGCATAAGATAGGTCCTTATCTTGGCTGAGAAAACTGAAGCTTAGAATGGTAAACGACCTGCTGAGCACCAGCGCACTTCAGGGGTGGACCCAGGATGCAACCCATCCCCACCCCATCACCCTAGCCAACACTTTATTTCCCTTTCAGGCTGCATCAATGATCGGAAAAGCCAGCTGCAGCAACTGTTCCGCTCCCTTCAAGCCCAGAAGAAAGCTTCCAGTTGATCCTGGCATGTGGGAAAGATGGCCTGGAAGGCCCACCCTGGCTTCTCCCTGCCTAGTTCCTGCCAGTGCACTTCATCAAACTCATCTCCCTCCTCCCAGCCTGGCAGCTTTGCTGGCTAAGCACAGGCTGCTTGATCCCTGTCCTGGGCCACTGCATCCACCCACCCTGCCCCTGGACATTACTGCACCAGGAGACAGCCAATCCCTGGGCCTGGACAGGCTTTAACCTTGACAGACTAGCTTGGTGACTGGGCATAAAGAAGACAAGTACAGTAAATTCTGCTTCCCTACGAAAATCTCATCTAATAAACGAGCTCAGGACTTGCTTGGAGTCAGCAGCCCCAGGCCTGGCCTGGGGATGCTGTTGGCATCAGCCACGTCCTCCTGGTTTTAGCATCTTATGTCCCAGGTCAGCTGAAAGGGTCCCTAGGGCTAGTGAACCTGTCTGTGAGCCACAAAGCAAGTAGTTGTTACATTGTTTACTGAAAGTCTGGCCAAGTGCTGAGCCCTAACCTTATGTTCAGAGAATCCATGATCTCCACCAGCACCATTTGAAAACCAGTGAGCCAGGTGGGTAAGGCGAGGATTAGTGCTTAGTGCAGATATCACGAAGATGCATTTCGCTGTCAGCTAAGTCTTGGGCAGCTCCCACTAGCACTCCCTGCTCTGGGCGGTTCTGGTTTCAAATGGCAGAACCTGTCTAGGTTGAACCCACAGCAGTTTTTAAGAGATGATACTGGCAAATTCCAGAAGTGAGCCAGCTGCCCTCAGGGAGGCTAGAGTGGAGCTGCTCTGGACCTTCTACACCAGAATCAGGGACTTTCCTCCAACCCTGAGGCAACTTGTGCAGCCCGCTGGACTCCACTGCCAGGAGAGCACTGAGCCAGGTGTGGTGGTGCACGCCTGTGATCCCAGTGCTGGGGAGGCTGAGGCAGGAAGACTGTAAGCTCTAGCCCAGGTTTGGGCAACTTGGTGAGATGCTGTCTCAAAGAATAAAAGGACTGCAGACTTAGCTCAGTGTAAAGGGTCTAGGTTCAATTTTCTGTACCAAAAAACCCCCAAAAAATAAGTGACTGTGGGCCGTGGGGATAGCTCAGTGGTCTAAGCAACTGCTTAGCAAGCACAAAGACCAGGGTTCAATCCTCACCACATGCCACATGTGACTAGGCAGGGTGGCGCACACCTGTAATCCTAGCGCTGGGGAGGCTCAAAACAGGATCACTACGAATTTGAGCTGTGTAGTGAGACCCTGTACCCAACACACACAAGTTAAAAAAAAAAAAAAAAAAAAAAAGACTGGCTTTTGGGCCTAGCATTCACCATACCAGGGAGTCAGGCATGTTTCAAGAGAAATTGTAACCCAGGCAAACATTAACAGTACCCATCAGGGAATTCTGCAGATTTCATTTTTAAATTTGTATTTTAAAATATGCAACATATCCATATGGTTCAAAGCTCAAAATCCTTCTGTTCCCTTCACACCCTAACCCTGTCCTTCCCGTCTACATCACCATGCAATGTCACAGTTAAGCAGATCGGACACCTGCTCTGGCCTTGCTTTTATCACTTGCATCCTGGAGCTTGTTCACCTCAGTGCTCTGGGAGCTGCTCCCCTCTGCCAGGCCATGAGCAGCCCACTTGGAAACCTGGATTCCCTCAACCAGGTCCCCACAGGCAGGACACACAGCTGGTCCCAACCTCATCTGGTTCTTAGGGTCATCACAGGGGGCATTCCAAAGCTCTACAGGGTGTGACACTGTAGGCCACTGTAGGCCAAATTTGGATTATGTGAGGTGTTCCGCTTGCATCTCTACATTTTTTTAAAAAAATAATTATTTAATCTTTTATTTATTTGGTGCAGGGTTTTGTTACACAGCTCGGACTTGTAGTGACCCTCCTGACTGAGCCTCTCCAGCACAGGGATTATAGGCACATGGCACCATGCCCGGTTCTCAGTGGCCAGCATGGCACATGAAACTGGGGAATTTTTAAACATTCTTTGAATCAGCATTTTAAGACAGGAGAGTCAATGCAACCTGTTCTAGCACCTTTTGAAAAACTTAAGGGCTGGCGAGATAGCTCAGCAGATTTAGGCAAGCACAGGGACCTGGGTTTGATCCCTGGCACCACATGCCAGCCCCGCCCCCAGGAGCACTGAGCCTGCCACCAAGACTGCGCATGGTGACATATGCCTGTAATCCCAACGCTGGGGAGGCTGAAAACAGGAAGGTCACTAGGAGTCTGAGCTGTAGAGTGAGACCCTACACCTAATACATAAAAAAAGAAAAATAAAAAAAGAAAATTTAAGACTATTTTCCTATATAACTATGGGCCACTTGGAGCAAAAACAGGCAAAAACTTGCCATCTACCTAAGCCGCCACCTCTTGCAGGTGGCACGCCAAGAGAAGAGCTTTGTTCTCAGATAAAGACTATAAGCTGTTTATTTAAACAATATTTATTAAGCTCTCAAAGAGCACATAGGAAAGTTCTGTCCCTACAGCATAAACACCAGGATTTGGGACCACGAAGGCAGGGGAAGACGCTCGCAGAGCAGCAGGCCAGTAACGTGCTGGGCCTCTCAGGGCCACTTCAGCAAGGCTTGTCCAACCAAGAGTAGTCATGGGCTGGTAAACAGCAGAAACAGAACCAGAGCTGGAGGCAGTAGGCAAGGTGCCTGCCCCAGACCCTGCATAACATGGGGCAGCCAGGCTGTGCTTCCTGCGCTGGCCTGTCCTTTGCTCTGGCCCACTCCTGCCATTCGCTGCCCCCCACGGCTTTCGCTTCTCTGTTCTGAGGAATGCTAGCTGGAGGTTCCTGCTTCGTCCCGCGCCTTCCCCTGTGCCCATCTAGACAGCAAGCCAATGTTGACAAGCGCCTGCTACAGTCATTCTCCCGCCCACACCTACTGGTGGCTGCCAGGCCCTGTCAATAGATCTTGTGTCCACTGAGCCCCAAGCATCAGACACAGCACACAGGGACAGACTGAGGCATCCCTGGTACCACAGAGCAGCCAAGCACTATGACAAAAGCTTTGTGCAAGAGCCACACCAGACTCCTGATGTCTGTGCCCTTGCAAGGCCAATCTGTCCTTGCAGGTTTCAAGGCCAAAGGTACTGGGGCCTCCACAACTGCAGGGGAGATAGTGGCTGTGGGTCCCCATCTTGGCACTGGAGTCTCATCCTTTCAAGATGACCTTGAGAGCTTTAAGTTCATCCTGATTGAGTGGGTTCAAGTTAAAGCCTTTCAGCTCTGGTTTGCCTGTGGGGAAAAGACAACACATGAACACACCTGGCCTCCCACTGCCCCTCATACTGCTAGCTCCAGAGTCAGACCCAGCAAAGAGCTAGCACTGTGTTCATGCTGCCAGGCCTGCCCCATGGTCTGATGGGAGAAGGCCTGAGACCTGGTACACACTGGGTAACACTCATCAGCTCCCTCTGAGGCCATGGACTCTATAGAGAGCCCTTCCTGAATCTCTCTTGTTGTAGCCCACAAAGTTTATATTTGGAATTCCAAAGGAAAGTTAATTCCAATCTACTACTTCCAGTGCAACCCATGGCACAGACACAATTATATCCCAACCTGGTGGGGAGCCAAGGGCATCTTAAGTCCAGCTAGGACGACAGCTAACTGGAACAAAGGCCCTGACCCAAAGCTGAGTCCAGGTGCTATTAATTTGTGATGAGCACAGCTCAGGGTTGAGTGACTGTGAGGAAGTAGGTGAGTACTGTGAGCTGGGCTAAGTAGAAGGCCTGAATCACCTCTGCAATATGCACAGAGGATATGTAGGAATAGTCTGCATAATACAACTTGAGGCAGTATCTAACATTTTGGGGGTCAATGCTTCAGCTCTGATGTGTAATTTTTTATGCCCGAGAAAGTCATAGCCTCCTTTCTGGAGGCTCAATCCCTTGTGTGATCCCATGCACGGCTCTTCCACCCACCCAGCTCACTTTTTGGTAACACTGACCTGCTCCTTTGCTTCAAAGACTACACATCCACACCTTGGCTAGACTGTTTTGTACTGTTTAAAGCCAACTGAAGGGATAAAGAAAAGTCCTAGCCAGCTCTATTAATACATGGAAATAGGGCCAGATTTAGCTAAGAAAGAAATAACTACTATGTCAAGAAGAGTCCCTCCCAATGGATGACAACTTTTGAAGTTAGGGTTGCTGAGAGACTGCCATAACTTAGCTCTACTGTTGGCCCCTGACTGAGGCCTGCTAAGATTCCTGTTAGAGCTAGCCTGGCATTCAGTGTGAGATCATTCTAGACCTGGTATGTAGAAAAGAAGCTGCATAGGGATAAGACCCTCAAGCCTCCCTGTCCATTCCACCTCTGGGCAGCCACAGATAACCACTGTCCACTGCCTCTACCTCTAGGCCATACACACCCTGGCTACAGCCCACCTCTTGGGGGCTTCCTACTCCAGCCCTTTCCAATAGGTGCTGCCAGTTCTCTGCCCTCCTAGTTCTTCTCCCGAGCCAATACCTTGAGCTTCAAAAAGGCGGTTGACTTTCACTTTAAGTTGTTTCCGAAGTTTATCTATTTCCTTATCCAGGTGGTCCTGATCTGAAAATGAAGCAGGAAAACAGAGAACAAAGCTGTACTTTGGAGAGAGAGACCCAGGCAGAGGGGACACCAGCCTCCCCCAGCCCCTTAGGAGCAAGGGACTAAGGGCCAGAGGGACAGGTCCTGCCCAGCCCACTGGGCCGGCATAGCCCTCTTCACTCTGGGCCTAGTGGTCTTTTTCTCGCCATGCACTGCACTGGGATGGCAGTGCATGGGCAGAAGCGTCAGACCCCAAGGCCACCCTCCCACAGCAAAATCACAAAAAAGTTAACTGCGAGAGCAGAATGAGGACTCAGAAGACCCAGAGACGGCTGAGGAATCTTACAAACACAAGTCCATCAAGGGATGGAGTTTTTAGAAAAGCAAAACTATGGAAACGTGACTTCAAATAACCAGTGAGCGAGCCCTAAATGTTCCAGCTCAACCGAACTGAGTGAACAGAAAAGGTAACACTGACAGTCGTGGGCTGCACTTCAAAGTAGTGGCATGATGACAGAGGCTAGGGACCCACTGACCGCTGAGTGATATCCATCTGCTCTACGACACCTTCTGGCTAGTCTGCCTTCCCATAGACTTTCATCCTTTCTGACAGAAGCCCTGACTGGCCAAACTCTGAGCCCTGGGTGCTGGCTTTACTGTTCTTTGTAAATAAGCTGTGCCTCATGAGCTTGCCTAGTCTGTGTCAATCCCTGAGAACCCATGGAATTATTTCACGGTGCTCAGAGCCCTGAAGATGTCCTAGAAACGCTCTAGGTACAGTGACTAAGACATTTGTAGGCCAGCAGAGCCCAGCACCAGATCCTGAACCCTTATGATGTTTTTCCAAAGAGCTCCAGAATCTTACGGTTTTCGAGACTTAGGTAAGGCTGGGTCCCCAAGCTGTGGCACACCCTAAAGCAGTGGTGGGGAACCTATGGAACACATGCCACAGTTGGCTGGCTGTTATTACTAAAAGCGCTGATGGATGCACCATCACTCCCCTAAAGGTTTGTTCCCCACAAATTGCCATTTTCAACCCAGTTTCTACTACAGGGGTATGAGAAACCATACTTCCTCAAGCCTCAATTTGTTGGGTTTTCTGTTATTTGTAACCAATCCATTCTTTCCTGATATTCAGGTACACTACTAGACACACATATACTTTTATAATCCACATTAGCAGAGTGGGGATACAAATCTCTATCAGTATGGACTCTGTATCACAGGGTTTCTGTCTTTCATCAAACTGGCCAAAGCCTGAATCTTAATTCCGGGTTAAGCCCAGGAAGGTGGGAAAAAATGGAGACCAGCCCCAGACCAGCCCCGCTCCAGGCAGCATTACCTTTCTCAATCATTTCCTTCGTCTGAGAATGAGGCATCTTGATAAACATACTCCCAAAGCAAACCATCACATCTTCTGAAATGGCAAATGATCATTTGTTCAACAAGTACTTCTTTTTTTTCTTTTTTCTTGTGGAAACAAGAGTATCACTAGGTACAGACATGCCTTGAGTTCACTATGTAGCCCAGGTTGGCCCTGAACTCATTGCAATCTTCCTGCCTCTGATTCCTAAATGCTGGGATTGCAGGTGTGCACCACCACACCAATTCACCAACAAGTAGTTTTTGAGCACTGACTTATTATCCTGCATTGAAGATGGGGAGAATACAGGAGAATAAAATAAAGTTCTTGCCCTCATGGAGCTCACGTTTCACTGGTGGACAGGGAATAAACAAAACTGCTAAGGGATAAAATAAAGCTAAGTAAGAGGGATGGACAATACTGGACTAGGAGAGAGACTTGCTAATTATACCCAGTGGTTCCAGGCCTCAATGATAATGTGACATCAGGCAAAGACCTGAAGAAAGTGAGGGTTTATCTAGGGAAGGGGGAACCAGGCAGAGGAAATGGGAACAGCAAGGATCTATATGGTATGCTTGGGTATCAGGAACAAGTTCCAGTGTAAGTCAATGAGTGAGGGGACAGAAGATTGGTCAAGTCCATGGGGGCCTGGGTTACACAGAGTCTGGCAGGATAACCCTGAATTTTACTGGTGAGGTTTTGTACATCCCAGTACACTTTAAATAAAACACAAAGTCTTCCTGTGGCCCTCAAGGCCCCTCATCATGACTTGGTTACTAGCCATCTCCCCAGGCTCAATTCAGGTCCTTCCTCACCCTCACAGCCTCTTGGTTCACCTCAAGAGCCCATCCTCTCCTTCCTGCATCTTTAACACCTGTCTGATACCACCATGTTCTACGTCACAATTTTCAATGATGTTACTTCATGCTGTTTTTGTCCATGGAGCAACCAGGGAAGGACTGTCATTTTTACCTCCCCTCCCCCCACAAACTCTCATTTCCAACAAGCCAGGAGCTAACAGCAGTCACAGAAGTGAGCAGCTAAAACCCTAAGCCACAGTCTCTATGTCAGACCCGCAACTTTGCTCTCTTTTCTCCATGAGCTAATTCAGTTTCCCAAAAGGCTGGCGAACAGGCGATCTGTGGTCGCCTGTCTAGTCTCTACTAGGGACAAGAAAGGCCTTCAAAGGAAGACTGAACAGGTTTTCTAGGGCTGCAGTAAGGAAATCACAACTCACCAGAGAGGCTGAGATCCTTCTGTAGGGCTCTCAGGCCCTCTCGGTTCTGATTCCTCTTGGTGTCAAGGTCCACAATCTGAAAACAAGAGCAGATGGAAGCTCAGCTACCAGTTGCCCCAACCTATCACTTCTCAACAGACAAGCACCTGAGAACACGCCACTCAGGACTCCTAAAATGGACTCACATGTGAATGTGTTTCTCCTCCCACTAAGCTTCCAAGTTCTTAAAGGCCAAACCTTACAGAGTCCCTGTTCTAAGAAGGTACTGAGAAAATGTTTGCTGACTAAACAGGTTACTCCGTACTATCTACTCAAACTTAAGAATCATCAAGGAGTGAAACCATCTCCCCTAAGGCACTGTGATTCACCAGGCCCAAGAAACTATTTTCAGACAAGGTCTTCCAGCTAATTCTTTTGCTAAAATCATTTATTTATTTGCTTGATACAGTGTCTCACTATGTAGCTCGGACTCTTAGTGACTTTCCTGTCTCAGCCTCACCAGTGCTGGGATTACAGGTGTGCACCACCATGCTCAGTTTCGGTGGCCAACATGGCTCAGACTGGCATGGCATGGGATATAGGGCATCAAACCTGGGTCTGACCATTGAGCTATCTCCCCAGCCACTTCTATCTAATTCTGACCCAGCTTAAAAAATCCAAAAATAGGTGGGCATGGTAGTGTACTGTAAACCCATACTTGGGAGTCTGATGTAGGAGGATCACAACACATTCTAGACCAGCCTGGACTACACAGAAAGACCTTATCTCGAAACAACAAGAACAACCCCATCTCCAGTAACTCTAGACTGGGACACAGCAGTAGAGACACTAGCACAACAACCACACCAGAAGCGAGGAGGCAGTGCCAATTTCAGCTTTGAGAGTGATGGCTTTGGAGCTACAACATCCTGGGTTTAAATCCTGGGGAAAATACCTTGTGCCTGAAGCACGGAGCTTAATGAGCTAACAGTGCTTGATACACTGTAGTACTTGATGGATAAACCAAAGCTACTGTGACCTTATCAGTCTCATCCCGCACACCTTGATGCAGTGTTTAACTTGACAGGCTTCCCCATGCCTTCCAAGCCTTTTCACTGTAGATAAGAGAGTCATGAACTATGCCTGCCTCCTCCAACTCTCTTAGCTTTTTAGGTAACCATCACCAGGGCCTACTGAGTCCATCTTCCAAGCGTATTTCCGACCACTGACTCGCTCTCCATCACTACCACCTGGTACAAATCCCTCTCGAGTCTGGACTATGGCAATGGCTCCTTGCTGGTCTCCTTGCTTCGACTCCGGCTTCCAGCCCAATTACATCATCCTCACCCCTTAAGTTAGAACTATAGGTAAACTTTCGGCGTACAAACGGCCTTTCGGGACTAGTACCCTCTCGCCGGTCCCTATTCAAGCCTCTCCTCTGTCCCTCTAATCTTTTTAAAGCTTTGAGTTAGGCCGGAGCTCGCAGATCAGTGACAAGACTAGAACTGCATTTTGAAGTGAGTGCTTAGGGAGCGCTCCAGGGCGATACTGGGACAGTATCCGGAAGAGGCAGAAAGACCACCAGGGAACGCCTAGTACAGAGCAGGCACTCAGAACCAGCCGGATGCACCACGTCGAGCCAAGCGTCTGCCAGACCACCAGGCAGGTCCATTCACGGTGACCCCGGCGCCACAGAAGAGCCTCCCACCTGCCGCTTGTCCGCCAGCACCTCCTCGGCGAGCTCCTCCACCTCAACAAGGTATCGCAGCACCCGTTCTGCCTCCGGGGACAGCATGGCTCTGTAGCTCGGGCTGTGACTCGCACGCTGCTCGGCTCTACTTCAGCTCTGACCTGCTCAGGGTCCCACCTGATTCTCGTTGCGCATGCGCCTCAATGGCAGAACTTCCGGCACGCTTGCGCACTGATAGACAGACGGCGCACCAGCCCCACCTCACAGCGTCAATGGGACGTCAGAGGCGGGGCCTGGCATTGTGGCGGGGATGGAGCGCCCCCTGCAGACCCGAAAGAGCACAGCCGGAGACGCTGCCTCTTACCCCTCTATCCCTTCAAATAAACTTCTTGAGAACCTACTAGGTGCGGGGCAGTTTAAGGTGCTGGGGGTGTAGCCGTAAGAAAAACAAAATTCTCATCCCGTTGGAACTTTATCCTGGTAGGAAACTGGTAATTAATGCTAAATGATTATGTAATTATCTACTATGGAAAGAAGTAATCAAGGGTTTAGAGAGGTATAAATCATTTTCTCCCTGTTTAGTGAACACCAAGAAAGCTCATATGGAAGTATGACTTATATCTAACCTCTGACTACTGAAGTTTCCAATCTCTTAATAAAAGGGAATAGAAATTTTCCTGCCTCTTCCTGCGGGATGGAAAAGAAGCACTAACCACTTTACATTTTCCCTGAATGTAAACCCAATTTTTTAAAACCCAATGTCCATAGTCGTTGACTTAGCCCCAGAGAAGGCCCTGGAGAAAGGGGCAGAGAGCAGTGAGTGCCGGCCCAGAAATGCAGCCTTGTAAGAGCCAGGACTTGCATCACCGGTGCCACAGGACTCCAGAGTCTTTTCCAGAAGAGGCAGCCTAAAGCAGTGACAGATGGAACCAGAGGGTTCCCTAGAGGTCTCTGTGCCCATGCCCCATTGTCTAGCTGCAAACACTAGGTTCACCGAGGCTCAGAGGAAGATGAGAACCCTGCCTCCTGCCTCCTGCCTCCCTCATCCTGGCTTTTTATCTTCACTACTCCCTCCCCACCCCCACATTGAGAATTGAATCCAGAGCCTTCTCACTAAACTCCATCCCTAGTTCTTTTTTATTTTTTATTCAGAGATAGGTCTCTTTATGTCACGAAGTTTCCTTGGCTGGATTCCTCTTAGGTCAGCCTCCCAGAGTGCTGGGATCACAGCCATGTGCTACTGTAACCAGATTTATTCTCTCCCGTTGACTCATGGTAATTTAGCCCTCTCACTCTTCCTTAACTTAGTTTCATAGAAATATTTGTGTAGTTCATTATTGCCCCATCTCACACCTGCACACTTCAGCCAGAGAGGGACAGTGCCTCATCACACAGCAAGCCAGGTGTAAATCTAGGGCAAGAAATGTTCTGGTCTTCATCCCACAGCTGCCTCTAGACTCTCCCCCAGATTGTGCTCCCCGCAGAAGCCTCAGCAGCACCTCCTCTTTGCCTGGCCTCTGGCTATCTCCAACTATCAGAGGCAGAGCTAATCTTCCTGTAACTGCCTGGTGTGGGGAAGCAGGGGGACTCATTAAGGATTCCTTACTGAGGGTGAATTTGTCGCCAAACCCAGGATGTTTTGTGTAAACACCTTCTGGTTCAGAAATGCAGACACAGGCCTTGCAAAGGAAGAGGCACATTTGCTAGTGGAGATTCACAGGCATCCCTTGGGCCTGCCCAGCCCTGAGGCTCTTCCACCTCAGTACCCAGAGAGGCTGGGCAGGCTGACCCTTGACCCTGCCAGGTGGCCCTGGGGTTGGGAGAGGTTGAGGGAGGCTCCCATTGGCAGTGTGCTGAATATGACTGGGGCCACTCCTGGCCACTGGAACTTAGGGGATCATAGCTATGTCCAAGAGCCAGCATGGTCAGATCTAGAAGGACTCTGAGAGATAATTTATATTTCATAACTGCTTAATTCACAAGTATGTAATAACTTCCAAGGCCTTATGATAGAAAGTTCACCATAACCAAGCCCAGGAATAGTCCTTGACCTCGGAGAGCTCCAGTCCAGAGAATGAGGCAATCAACTCATGAATAAGTGAGTGTATCACGTATCTGGGGGTGGTATGTGTTCTAGAGGACACAGCAGGGCAAGATGCAGAGGGGATGTCATGGGTATAAAGTGGAGATAAAGTGGATGGGTGGGCTTCTCTGAGGGGGTGGCATTGGGGAGTGTGTGGGATGAGCTGTGAGCATATCTGGGGAGCCACTTTGCAGGCAGAAGGAACAGCAAGAGCAACTGCCCTGACGCGAGCCTTCATTTGGTAAGTTAGGAGAACAGCCAGGCCAGTGGAAGCGGAGAGGGGCGGGGCAGGGGGTGGGAGATGAGTTCTGAGAGAGGGAGGAGGCATTGAGCTCGCTGGCTGTAGAAAGGGCCGTCACCATCCCGCCCAAGTCCCCAAGCGCGTGCTGGAGGCCACCTTCACTCCCTGCTGCACAGGCCTGTGGCTGTGGCTTCTCTCTGCTCACTGACGCAGGTTGGGCAGTGAGTGCCAGTGAGTAGATACCCACAGGACTGAGCCCCTACCCAGAAGAAAGAGGAGCCAGGGACTGTGCCCCTCAGTGTCTTTGTCCCTCTGTGGGAGACCCAAAATGAGGCTGCTGCAGTCATGTAGGCAAGGCCAGGGTCACAGAGCCTGGGGGAGCAATGGCTGGTGACCAATGGTGCAATTCTTAGGGTCCTTGCACATGCTTCTCCCACCCACGGGGATACATGGCCCCATGCCTTTGTACCTGTGTAACTGCCGTAGACCCCCTATCTCTCAAGATCCCCCCAGGTCCCCACAGCTGCTGGGGCTTCCCAATTTCTACACTTATCACATTGTGTTTTTTCCCTCTAAATATCTCCTTTTCCAGGCTTGAGCTCTTGAGATGGGTACCTTGTTGGTCATGCTCTCTGCTGTATCTCTAGGACCAAGAATGGTGCCTGTTGCTTAGTAGGCACGCAGTCCATGCTTCTGAAATGAAGGAGTGGCTTTTCTAAAATCCAAAGTATGCAAATACGTGCTGTGATAACTCAGGGTGACTGGCTCCCCATCACAGGCGGCAGGAGTGTGTGTGGTTGGGGCATTTCAGAGGAAGTTCAAACTCTGTGTGAGGTGGTGCTTTGACCTTTCCTAAACAAAATCCTCCATGTGGTCACACTGCAGCTGGCTATGTCCCCAGCCTTAGCTACCCCAAGTCTGGGATATGGCTCCGGAGACCTCATTTGGAGGACTAGAGCCAACAAAAACAATTTCCCTTTTCAGGTCCATCTTTCTTCAAGCTAGACCTCACCATCTCAGGGACTAGAAGTTTCTCTTTCTTGCCTGGGTTGAGGCAGGATGTGGAGAAGGTGGTGCTAAGGTGTCGCACACCCTGGCATTCCTCAAGGGAGCAGGCTGAAGCCACCATCCACATGCTGGCTGAGATCCCAGCCCTGCTGGACTTCCTCTACCTCTGTGTGTTCCCCCCTCCCCACACTGGTTAGAACCCTCCAAGGCTCCCACCTCACTCCTCACCAAGACCTGCCAGATCTAGTATGCCCTTTCTTAGCGTGAAGCCACCTGCTATGTCCTCAGACAAGCCAGATGTGGTACTACCACAGGTCCTCTGCACTGGTTCCTCCTTCTGTCTGCATTTTCCCTCATAGCTACATGACTCTCTCCCTTATCTCTTACAAGTCTTAAATATTACTTATTCAGTGAAACCCACTTTGACCACCTTATTTTAAAATACAATCCCAACTTCCTGTTCAGCTTCCTCTGCTTCTTTTTTCTTTCTGAAACTTTTGCCACCTTCCAGCATGCTGTATAATTACTTACTATGTCTATAGTTAATCTTTTTCTACTAGAAAAGATACTCCGTAAGGACAGAAATTTTTGTCTCCTTTGTTCACCCATAGGCCCTGACCATCTAGACTAGCGCCTTCCCCCTTTGAGTGAATGTGGATCTGAGCCCAAATTTTACCCAAGACCAGACTCCAGATTCATCTTGAGATGCTGAAGTTGTGAGGGGGAGCAGTTGCTCCTGCCAGGCCTCGTGGACAAAGACAGAGGACTGGAGTTGCTCTTAGGTCAGTGAGACTCCATGGAGGGGTTTGAGGAAGCATAGGCAATGGACTCGCCTGCTGAGAGCCCCTCTGGCTCTGGTGGAAGAATGTACTGTGTGTACATTTTGGGGTGAGCAGGTGATGCTGGGGGTTTAGAGAGGTGACCGGGCTGCAGCTGCACTGGGGCTGGGAGAGCCAGGAGAGGTTAGCTCAGTACCCAATTCTCCAGGCAGCCTGGGTGGCTGCCCTTCCAAGCCTGGCCTCTGACAACTACTTCGAAGCTGTGAATGAGCTCTTTGGTCCTCTGGGTGGTCCCCGCCCCTCCCTCCACTTCCTTTGCACCCTTGCTGCTTGGCAAGTGGAAGGGAGGCCTCTGACTCCTCCTCCCCTGACCTGGAGAATAATCCATTACATTCACAAGACTCTCCTTTTGCCCTGGCTTCATCCTCCCACGTCCCTGAGTAAAGCAGAAATCAGATTCTCATTGGGCAGATGAGGACAGTGAGATCAGGAACTAGGAGGGGATCCTCCAAGGTCATGCAGCCAGATGGGGACACCAGGTGGGGACATGTTTTCCAATTCTCCATGCATATATTTTCACCAGGCAACAGATGGCCCCAAGGCTTGGCTTGAAAATCTTAAGTGACCCCAAAAGTGTGCAAGTCCAGAAGATTCCAGGCCTTTCTGAGCTTTATTAATACTTTTAATCTTTTTTTGCTTTGAGAATGCAGTTCAGGCTGGACTTAAACTCACTAAGTACCCTAAGCTTGCCTCCAGTCAGGGTGATCCTCTTGCCTCAGCCTCCCAAGCGCTGAGATTACAGGTGCAAACAGACCCCCATTGGTGAGATGTGTATTTAAAGACAGTGGTGAACCAGGAGAAGACTCACGGGGGGCTTGAGTGTGGCAGGGCATGGAGAGGTAAAGGGCATTGGACAGGGTTGCTTTGCAGACTCTCTGCCCTTGAGACCTTTGGTGCTTCAGATGTCTCCTGTTTTCTAACAGCTGTAAAGTATTCTACAGTGCCAAAACACCAGTTCATCACGTAGTCTTCTCAATTAAAATGCAGTAATTTCTCATGACTAAATTGCAGAGGGTCATGGACTACTGAAATAGCTCAGTGAACTAAGTGCCTGCTTAGACAAGTGCAGGGACCTGGGTTTGATATCCAGGTTTCATCCCAAGATTTGATCCCTAATGCCACATGCCATGCTGGTGTTGCCCCCAGGTGCCCCGAGCTGGCCACCAAGAACAGGCGTGGTGGTGCATGCTTGTAATCCCAGTGCTGGGGAGGCTGAAACAGGAGGATCACTATGAGTCCGCTCTGCATAGTGAGACCTTGTACCAAACACATTTTAAAAAATTTTCAAGGGCCTGTCAAATAGCTCAGTGGATTTTGATTCTTCACCTGCTGTTCTGGACCCACCCCCAGGATGCACTGAGACAGCAGTTGAGACTGGGTATGGTGGAGTGTACCTATAATCTCAGCTCTTGGGAGGCCGTAAACAGGCAGATCACTATGAGTCTAATCTAGTAGTGAGACCCTGAACACCCTGTAGACCCTTCCCTAAAAAAATAATTAAAATTAAAAAAAATTGCAGAGGCTGAGTTCATCCCACCAGGTCACAAGGCACATGGCCTTGTTAGGCCTGAGAGGATCTCTTTTTGTTCATATTTTCCCCAACCTCACCCAATTTTCTATTATGTTGAGGCCTATCCTCAACTATCTGGGATCTCTTGTAAAATGTATGGGGTGGTTTTATGTATTTCTATGTTTTAAACTTTTATTTATTTCTTTACTTTTTAGACACGGTCTCACTCTATAGTTCATACTAGCCTTGAATTCACTATGTAGTCCAGGCTGGCCTGGAACTCATGGCTATCCTCCTGCCTCAGTCTCCTCAGTTCTGGGATTACAGGTGTGTGTCACCACACCTGGCCATTTAAAAAAATTGTTATGCAAGTGTTGCACACAGAGAAAACAGTACAAGAATCACAAGTGCACTACTCACGAACATTCCTATCTTTATCACACCCATGTCACCAGATCGAGGAATGGACCATTAGCAGCACCCAGCAGATCCCTCTGAACCCTGTCTCTGAGGATGCAGCCCACTATGCATGATCTGTATAGCATGGTGACCCAAAGCTGGCACCCAGCCTGGATTCGTTTCGCTTGCTTTCAACTTGGCATACACAGTATCACACAGTGTGATGTTCTTTTGTGTCAACTTCTTTCATTCAAGTTTCTGAGATTTATCTCTGTGGCCACACATAGCTGTGGACAGTTTATTCTCAATGCCATAGGGTACTCCATCATAGGGTTGCACTATAATAAAGTCATTCTATGAAGACAAGTGTGCAGTTTCCACCTTGGGGCCTGCAACCAGCATTGCAGACATGAACTTTCCTGTGTGTGTGTCTCCAGGCACACCAAGTATGTGTCTGTTGTGTATGCCTAGGGCAGAACTGTTGGGCTTGTTCCATTTTCATAGATATTCATAAACTGGGGATGAATTTTAATCTACATCTTGTTATTGAGCTGTAAGTCAATTCTTTCCTGCTTCCCAGGCTTGATCCTGAGAAGTCCAGAGTTGCTTCCAGGTGGCCCATGCACACTTGGGTGGCCGTTCTCTTCCCATTAGCACCTGGCACCACACTAAGCATCCTGGTGCACTGTTGTGTCCCAAGAACTGCCCCATTCCTCTCCAGGAGAGCTGCACTCACCCATTTCCTGCTTCTGAGGGCCACCCTCACCAACACCAGAAGAACCCACCTTTCTGTGTGTCTGTTTGCTAGTGTTGCAGCTGTATTATATTTACTGGGCTATACTCTCACAAAAAGTGTTTGGGTTGTTTTCCATCTTTGTAGATTAGAAGTGCACTGCAGTGATCCACCCAGAACATGCCTCCTTGTCTTTGGGATTAATTCATTTCTACCTCATTTGATCCCACTCTGCTTGAACACTGGTTCCCAAATGCACCTCACTTTCCCACCCCTCTGAGTGAGTACTTGCTCCTCCCCCCAGGACCTTCTCCCTGAAGAACTCTACCATTCTGACCAGGCCCTCAGGAGGGCTGCTCTCCCTCAGGTCTCCAGAGGGCACTGGTTCTCATTTTCTTCTACCATAGGTCACTGTTGTTTGGACTACACCATGTTCTCCTGAGTTTAGTTTTTCACCAGCCTGGGAACCCACCGAGGAGAGAGGCTCTATGAGCTTCCTCCTGAGAGACCAGAACCTCAGAAGGCACTCAGATTTGCTGAATGTCTACATCTCTCTCTCTCTCTTTTTCTCCTTTTCCCTCCTTTCCTCCCTAACTCTTCACTAACCAGAGCCTTATATTGCATTGGAAGCTGGGGACATGAGTCGTCTTCTCCTCTTTTGAGTGGAAGACTCATCCCATCTGTAAAATGGATGTTGGCTTTCATTCATTCACTCAGGACAGTGTCCTCTGAGCCCTGACCTTGTACTCAGCTCTGGAGATCCAATGGTCTCAAGTCTCTGTGACTTTCTGCTATGAGGAGAAAGTTGACATTCATGCAATTAACATTTCTCATTGTCATGAGCCACGAATGAAATTCTCAAGAGTCCAGCGAGGTTGTCTAGAGGGTGGAGGAAGCTTTCTGGAGAATGTGACATTTTAGCTGAGATTTAAAGATGTCTAGAAATAAAGTAAGCAGATGGAGAGGGGTGGAGTAGAGAAAGTGTATTAGCCAGTAAAAATAAAGGCACTATGGCTGAAGGGCGCCTGTAGGAGGCAAATGGTTGGAGCCCTAGAAGAAGGGGAGAAGGGGACAGAAGAGGCTGAATGGGCAGGGAGGGGCTAGGTCATGAAGGAGCACCTGGAGGGTGGAGGAAAATTGGAAAGTGGCTCACTCAATAAATAATTATTGAACACCTGCTATTAACCAGAGGCTGTGCTATAGCAGTGACTAAAACAAGCAAGGTCCCTGCTCCACAGAGCTCACTGGAACAGATGACAACATTATGACAAGAGGAATAACTACCCTTTAGAGGGTCCCTGTTATGTGCCAGAAACTGTACTGAGTACATTCCATGCACTACCTCATGACCCTCATCACTACCCTATGAAGTACGATACCTACTTTATTTTATGTGCATAATTATATGCACTCATAAATAATATACACATTTGTGTGTATATGGAAACTAAGGTTTTCATATCCACAACCCCACTTTTTTCATGTTTTATCTTGAGATGGGGTCTTACTACATTTCTAAGTTGAGCCCACAGTGGGCTCAAACTTATAATCATCCTTCCTGAGCCTCTCAGAGGGGCTGAGATTATAGGCAAGTACACACTACAGATACCCTTTTTTTTTTTTTTTTAAGAGGACACTAAGATTTAGAAAAGTGCTGTGATTTATTTATCTATAAGGAGTCTGGAGGACTTACTGTAGTCCATTTTTAAAAGCTTTTTATAAATATCTTCACTCGAGGTTGGTATTTGGAAGATGAATCCGTAAGTGCCTTTCAGGGCATCTATCAAAATTATAAACACACACACCGCTCGGTCAGCAAGTGCATTGCTAGGAATTGCTTCTACAGAGATCCAAAATAATGTGGCCACCAAGTTAGTCACTGAAGTGTTGTTAGAGGGTGGAGATGACCTGCCTGGCACCAGTGAGTTAGATGACCTGCCAGGGGAGTAAAGAATGGCACAGCCATGCAGTGTGGAGCTTGGTGCCACGAAAGAAAATGAGACACACTCTCCATAGAGGTAGAGCAGTCTCCATAACAGTTAGATAAAAGAAGCAAAATACAGAGCCATGTGTAAGTAAGTGGTCATTTGTTTTAAAATGGTGGTAGTGGGTACAGTAGTAGGTGGCTGAGACGAAGGAGACAGGTAGAGAGGAAGAGGAGAAAGACACACATAAGAAACTTGTACCATTGTTTGCCTCTCAGAAGGAGAGTTGGTGGCTGGAGGTGGTAAGAAAGACACTTTTCAGTGTAGCCCCTTTGTACCTTTGCGTTTTGAAACCATATGAATGTATTAACTATCCAATAAATAAATAAATAAGGGCTAGGATATAGCTCAGTGGTAGAGCTCTTTCTGAGACTATGGGGCCCTGGGTTCAATCCTTAGTACAGAAAGAGAGAGAGAGAGAGAAAGAGAGAGGGATTATGTTTATTTCAAAGACTGTATTCTACAGGGAAGAAAGATTGTAAGGGAGGAGACACACCAGCACTGTTGAATGGGAAGTAGTGATTCCCTGGCTTTACAAATGAGGAAACAGGCTACAGAGGTGAGATGACTTGTTTAAGGCCACCCAAGCAGGGAATGGCAGAGTCAGGACTGGCCATCGCTTGACTTGTAGGCCTGTGTCCCCACTGCTGTAAATAGCACAGGATCACTGAGCACCCTCCTCTTGCCAGAATTCACAAAGCACTGAAGAGGTAGTGGGGAAGTGCAGGCAACCTGCTGTCTTCTCAGATCTGATGTTCTAGGCAACGACAACAACAAGATCAAGATGCACATTAGTGTCTGGTAGTAATACACATAGAGAATTGAAAACAAGACAGGAGGGGGATAGTGTATGTGTGTGTGTGTGTGTGTGTGTGTGTGTGTGTGTGTGTGTGCATGGTAGTGGGGGTGGTGACCAAGAAAAGTCCTCTAGACAGGAA
>PVKN010006331.1:0-28723 GCA_004027915.1 Capromys pilorides
AAAATAAATGAATAAAATAAATTTTAAAATTAAAGTAAATAACTAATATATATGACAAATACCGCTGCATTCCTCGCCCCCCTGGGACCAGGGATTGAACTCAGTGTTGCACTTGCCATGCAGGTGCTTAAGCGGCTGAGCTATATACCCAGCTCGCCCCCCCCCCATTCTTGAGGTCCCCCCATAAGCCCAAGGATGATGGCAAGCCTCATGGAGAAGAGGGCATAATGAAGAATTGCTCACCTCATGACAGCCAGGAAGCAAGAGATGGAGGAAGAGGCTGAACCCCAGAGTCCTGAGACCTGCCTCCTCCCTAGGCCCCACCTGCTCATAGGCCAGCCAGCTGTGAATTCATCAGTGGAGCAACCCATCCCTAAGGGTAGTGACCCATCATCCAATCTGCTCTGTAGGTCACATCTCTGAAAACTGCTACACTGTGGGTCTCCAGGGACACTTCATATTTAAGCCATGCAGTAGTAGCACTGGCAAAAGCCACTCAAGGGGCTTGGGGAGATAGCTCCGGGCAAGTGCAAGGTCGTGAGTTCAAATTTGAGTCGCGCACACATACAAAAAAAGCCACTCAATTACAGCAGCTGATGCCACAAGCAATTCATGATCTAAATTGGAAATTTCAACATGTAGCTCAGTGATAGAGCACATGCCTAGCATGAAAAGACTGGCTTAATCCCCCACACCATAAAAAAAATGTCCACTCAAATTGCAATAAGAACCTACCAGCAATTTTACCAGATATGATCACCCTCTGATCATTTCTCTCAAAGACTGCCAATAAACAAGCTTTCAACATAATGTGTTTTTTGGGGGACATCTGAATCCCAACCATAATAGTGTTCAAGGACATGCAAATGTGCAAGTTTTCATAGTAGGATCCTTCACATGGGCCAGAAATGAATACAACCTTCGTGTGCATCAAGCGGTAACAAAATGTGGTCTATATTCGTGTATGACACAGTGGACCATAGGCAGTGACTATCTCAGGGGCATGGAGTTCCTTTTTTGGAATGAGGAAAATATTCTGGAAGTAGGCAGTGATTATGATTGTATAATATTGTGAATATACTGTCACACTGAATTATACACTTTAATAGTGAACTTCATGTTATCAAATTTTTTTTTTTTTTGTCTTTTTGAGACAGGGTCTGGCTATGCAGTTCAGGCTGGCCCTGAGCTCACTTTTGTAGCCCAGGCTGATCTCGAACTTGCACTGATCCTCCTTTTTCAGCCTCCCAAATGCTGGGATTACAGGCGTGCACCACCACGCCTGGCTCATGTTATTTAATTTTATCAATATATAACACATTGGAAATAGTTTGTTCTAGGACCAGCAGGATAGCTCAGCAGATTAAGCACCTGCTTTGGCAAGTGTAGGGACCAGGGTTTGATTTCTGGTCCACATGCTACACAGGCCTCACCCCTGGGGCACTCTGAGCCTTGACCGAGTGTTGGGAGTCCCTTCCTGGTTCTGGTCTCGGACCAAGAAGTCTACACTTACAATCCTAAAAGCCGTTACTGGAATTCCACCAACTTAATTCCAATCTACCACTCCCAGCGCAACCCACCGTGATAACAAAGGCACTAAGACATATATAATTATAGGGGAGCCAAGGGGCCCTACGTCCAGCCATGAAGACAGCTTTCTGGAACCAAGAGAGCGACCCAGGGCTGCACTAGGACTTTATTCATTGGAGAAGGGGGAGTGGCTTCTCAAAGGGAATTTTGGGAAGAAGGTGAGCTCCGAAGGGAATTGTGGGAAGAAGATGAGCTGCGAGCTGGGCTAGGTAGGAGGTCTGCATTCACCTCCACCATATTTAGAGATTTACAAAGGAAGTAATTTGCATTATGCTATTGAGATAGCATCTAATATTTTGGGGGTCTGGTGCTTCAGCTCTGACGCGTAATCTTTCACGCCCCAGGAAGTCATAGCGTCTATCTTGAGGCTTGCTCCCAGCTGACACCGTGGAGCAGTGGCTCTTCGTCCTGGTATCAGGGAAATCTTCAAAATTTACCATCAGCGCCTCGGCTAGACCATTACACACTGCTTAAGGCCAATTGAAAGGATAATGAGCAGTCCTAGCCAGCTCTTTACATTTCAATACGAGGGAATAGGGTCAGGCTTAGTCAAAATGGAGACAGCCGCTTTTCTTTTAAGGAGAGCTGCTCAGGTGGTCCTCCACAACCGAGACCAGATATGGTGGCACACAGGAGTCCAGGTTGGGGAGTGAGACCCTATACCAAAAGATATAAAATGAAAAAACAGATAGTTGGTTCTGTTTTTCTAGAAGTGTATGCATAGGAAAAATGTGGAAAGACAAATATCAAATAACTGTAGTTATAAGTAGTCATTTACAACTGTTCTAATAACACTGTAGTAATTATGTCAGAGTTTACTATAGAAACATATGACACAAGATATATAAATGTATAATAAATGACAAGTTGGCTTACAATGGTCAGATACAGAGTTGGATCAGGAAGTGAGCACTGGACACCGAAGGACTCCGTCAAAGGCCTGGAGCCCACTGCAGTGTTCTGTGCAGGTCCACATCAGGAGGCCGATGGGTCTGTGGCGGAAGGCTGATGAGTCTACAGCAGAAGGCTGAAGGATCCAAGGTGGAGGCTGAAGAATCTGCACTAGAAGCCAGGAGATGAGGTCCAAGCTGAAGGCAAAGGCTGGAGCTCCTCCGAAGAACAGAAGCCCCTGTCCTTCCTCATGTCTCTTTTATATCATCCAGATGATGAGTTACCCTGGGATGGGTCCTTTACACCCTAGTATGCAGAATTGCTGAGCTGATTTAGTTCAGCTTCTAAACCTCTCAAGTTAACAATCAATCAACCACTACAGTAATCCTGGGTTAATCTTTTAAAAGCATGTAATAGCTGGGTGTGGTGGCGCACGCCTGTAATCCCAGCACTTGGGAGGCTGAGGCAGAGGATCAGTGTGAGTTCCAGACCAGCCTGGGCTACAAAAGTGAGCTCAAGGGCAGCCTGAACTGCATAGTGAGACCCTGTCTCAAAAAGACATACATACATACATGCATACATAAATGCATGCAATAGAATACCACTTAATAAAATAGGGGAAGTGTCACTATATGCGTGTTTGAGACAGGGTCTCAGTATGTAGTTTAAGTTGGCCTGGAACTCACAAAGTAGCCTAGACGAGCCTTGAACTTTCAGAGATCCTTTTGCCTCAGACTCCTCAGTGCTGGGACTGCAGGTATGCGCCACCATGCCCAGCTTATTTATTTTTCATATATGCAGGCTGGCTTTGAGCTCACTTTGTAGCTCAGGCTGTCTCAAACACACAAGGATCCTCTTGCTCAGCCTCAAGTTTATATATTCTTAAACTGTAATGCTATACGTGAGTGATCCCAATTTTATTGTAAAAATTGCTTGCAAAAATATGCTGGAAAAATATGTAGCAATGTATGACAAGTGGTTATGAAGGGTGGGCTGAAGGTGGAGTTAATCACCAGCAGCCAATGATGTAATCAATGTTGCTCCATAAAAAAACTGAAAAGGACAAGATTAGGTATTCAGGGTTCCTAAGCACCCGGGGATGGTGTACTGGAAAAGCTGTGGAGGCACCAAGCTCCTCCTTTTGTACATCTTCATCTAGGTATTCTCAGGAGTTTTGTAATGTCTTTTATAATAAATCAGAGAACGTTAAGTATTTCCCTGAATTCTATTCACCATCCTAACAAGTTACCACATCAAGCACAGGCTCGGACTGGCGAGATGGTTCAGTGGTCTAAAGTGCCTGCTTAGGAAACCTCAGGCAACTGCAGGGACTATGGTCCGATCCCCAGCACCACATGCTGCGCCAGCCCTACCACCAGGGCAGGCTGAGCCAGCCATAAAATAAATAAATAAATAAATTTAAAAAAAAAAAAAAAAAGCACAGGCTCATCAGAACTCCCAGTATACAGATGTATAGTTGAAAGTTCTAAAGGCCCAAATTTGAGATTAGCATCTAAAATTGAAGGATTGGACTTGTGAGATGGAGCCCTGGCCATAGGGGATCTGCTGCTATCGTTAGGCAGATGGGGATAGAATTAAACTACAGCATAGAGGGCCCAGAGATACAGCTCAACAGCAAGCATAGTGCCCACCTGGCAAGTGTAAGGTCATGAGTTTGGTTCCAGTTACCAAAAGTAAGTGTCAGTGAGATAACTCAGCAGTCTAAAGTACCTGCTTAGGCAAGTTTAGGCAAGTGTAGAGGGGCCATGGTTTGATCCCCCATACCAC
Source organism: Capromys pilorides (assembly GCA_004027915.1). NCBI lineage: Eukaryota > Metazoa > Chordata > Mammalia > Rodentia > Capromyidae > Capromys > Capromys pilorides. The sequence goes on from PVKN010006331.1 coordinate 4,270, forward strand.
ATTCTGAGCCAGCCCCCACCCCAGGATAGGCTACACCAGCCACAAAATAAATAAATAATAGTGCACTGGCCAGGGTTTAATCCCTGGTGGGTTGTGCTGGCCCCACCCCTGGGAAGGCACCCTGAGACAGCAATTGAGACTGGGTATGGTGGCACGCACCTGTAATCCCAGCACTTGGGAGGCTGAAAACAGGAGGATCACTACGAGTCTGATTTACATAGTGAGACCCTGTAAACCCTATAGATACTGTCCTAAAATACAAATAAATAACATTATAGAACACTCAGGGGCCGGCGAGATAGCTCAGCAGTCTAAAGCACCTGCTTACGCAATGGCAGGGACCACAGTTCAATCCCTGGTACCACATGCTGTGCCAGCCCCACCACCAGGGCAGACTGAGCTGGCCATTACATAAATGAATGAATGAATGAATGAATAAATGATTAAAAAATGACAAAGTTTGTTTGTTAAACAGGATGCAGTTAAAAAATAAAAAAAAAAAGAACACTCAGCAGTGTCAGAGAATCAATCACTGTGGGGAAAACACACCCCTACACATAACTACTCATATGAGTTTTATATTAAAAGCCAGGAATAGGCTGGTGAGATAGTTTAGCTGTCTAAAATGCCTGTTTAAAGGGCCCAGGGAGATAGCTCCATGGCACAAGTGCCTGCCTGGCAAGTGCAAGATCCTGACTTTGATCCTCAGTTCTGCAAAAACAAACAAACAAAAAATAAAAAAAATAAAGGGCTGGGGAGATAGCTCCATGGCACAAATGCCTGCCTGGCAAGAGCAAGGTTGTGAGTTCGAACCCCAGTCCCACAAAAAATATTTATTTATTTGTTTGTTTGTTTGTTTATTTATTTATTTATTGCCCGACTGGGGTTCAAACTCATGACCTTGTACTTGCCAGGCAGGCACTTGTGCCACAGAGCTATTTCCCCAGCCTCCCACACAAAATAAAATAAAATGCCTGTTTAGGCAAAGTGCAGAGACTGTGCTTTTTTTTTTTTTTTTTTTTTTTTTTTTGTCTTTTTGAGACAGGGTCTCACTATGCAGTTCAGGCTGGCCTTGAGCTCAGTTTTGTGGCCCATGCTGGTCTTGAACTCACACCGATCCTCCTGCTTCAGCCTCCCAAGTGCTGGGATTACAGGCATGTGCCACCATGCCCTGCTGAGACCGTGGTTTGATCCCCAGCACCACACGCTGCTCTAGCCCCGCCTCCAGGGTGGGCTGCTCCAGACACTAAATAAATAAGTAAATAAATAAATAAATAAGCCAAGTGTGGTGGCACACCCCTGTATTCTCCGCACTCAGAGACTTTTTTTAAAAAACACAGCAAGATTTTATTCTCTTTATAATACAAGGAAAGATGAAAGTTAAAATTGGCTCACTTAGCCCTATCTCTTATCTCCTCCCACGTTAGAATGCTTGCCCCTGTTCATGACCAGCCGGCTCTTAGGTCTCCAGTTGGACTCAACACATTCAAGCTGCAGCATAATCTTCTTGTACTTTGGGCCCTTTTCAGAAAATTGGCTCAGTCTGTCCCTGGTAGCCATTCTGCTTCCTGTCATAATGCTGCTTCCGCCAGGTATACAGAGAACCCTTGCCTTTCTTGTACTGCATCCCGTGGTGGGCCTGGTGCTTACCATGCTTCTTGCAGAGAGTTCTCTGGATTTTAGCACAATCACCACTGTGGGTAGGAGCTCTATCCCCAGTGGAAAGAAAGAGGCTGGGCCAGAAAGGAGGTGCCTACAGGACTGCAAGTCTGAGACCAACCTGAACTACATAGCAATGACCCCTCTCAAAAAGCCAAAGCAAACAAAAAGCATCATGTTGGGAGGAAACTATTTTTTCTTATTGCATAAAAGCTACGACTGAGTTCAGGCTTTGTTTTAGCCATTTATTTTCTCCAATGAATTATGTCAACTAAAATGACAACTCAAATTGCAAAGTGAACACAGACTAGAATCCAGTACAAGGGCTGGCCAAAGCCCAAGGATTTGGAGAATAAAGAAAAGGTCAAAGCAGGTTCTCACACGTTTCCATGCTTCTGGTGGAACTGTATTTCAGTGGGCTCAGCCATAAGGCCTGAAGACAGGATGTCTGTCTTCTTTTTTGGCCTGTGACAAGAAATCTTGGAGCCGGGCGTGGTGGCACATGCCTGTAATCCCAGAACTTGGAGAGGCTGAGGCAGGAGGATCAATGCGAGTTTGAGACCAGCCTGAGCTACAAAAGTGAGCTCAAGGCCAGCCTGAATTGCATAGTGACACTATGTATCAAAAAGACTAAATAAATAAATAAATTATATATATATATATATATATATATATATATATATATATACACACACACACACACACACACACATAATATATATATATAATAAAACAAAATTTTTAAAAAACAAGATAGCAAGAAAATTGATCTAACAGTTGCTAGATGATGCAAACAAAACTAACCTAAGACTATCTGGGGGCCGGCGAGATGGTTCAGTGGTCTAAAGCGCCTGCTTGGGAGGGCTCAGGCAACTGCGGGGACTGCGGTTCGATCCCCGGCACCACATGCTGCGCCAGCGCCACCACCAGGGCAGGCTGAGCCAGCTACAAAATGAATAAATAAAGAAACAAACAAACACAACAAGCAAACAAATAAATAAATAAATAAAATTAAAAAAAAAAAAAGACTATTTGGAATTAGAGAAAAATTAGAGGGCAGTACACATGGAATCATAGAATCTATTTACACAAATCATAGCAGAAAATTTCCAAGAATGAGAAAACAAAACAAAATACAGATAAGTGATGCACACAGAATTCTTAACTATTATGACAAACAAAGACGCTCCCCACAACACATCATAGTCAAAATCCCAGAAGTCCAACAAACAAAAGAAAGAATCTCAAAGCTGTCAGACAAACATCACAAACGACTTGCAAGCATAAACCTTCTAGGACAGCAGCAGGCTTTTCAACACAAACCCTAAAGGCCAAGAGAGCTTAGGGTGAAGTAGCTCAAGCCCTGAAGCTTAGAGCATTTCAACCAAGGCCATTATGTCCTAAAAGATTAATGTGGAAATCAATGGAGAAAGGACATTCCATGGCAAAAACAAAACAAAAAAACCTTAAGTGCACCAAGGGCCGGTGGGATGGCTCAGTGGTCTAAAGCACCTGCTTAGCAAAGCTTAGGCGGCTGCAGGAACCCTGGTTCAATCCCTGGCACCACGTGCTGCACCAGCCCCGCCCCCAGGGCAGGCTGAGCCAGCCATAAAAAAAAAAGTGCACCAAGCCAGCACTCCAGAAAGTTTTCAAAGATAACCTAGACAGAAACAGTGATGCCAGCAATGCCAAAAAGTCTGATGGAATGATACCTTAACAGGGTAAGCAGTTAAACAAAAAGAGGAGAATAAAGGACTCAAGAAGAGAAAAACAATGCAGTGACAGGACTAGGTCAATGCTACTGAGAATATTCCTTTGCGGGGGGTGGTTTCTTGAGATAAGGTCTCACTATGTAGTTCAGACTGGCCTTTAACTCATTATATAGCCCAGGCTGGTCTTAAATTCAGGATGAATCTCTGCTTCAGCCTCCCAAGTGCTGGAATTATAGGTGTGTGTCACCACACCCACCTTAAACCAATACCTTTCAGTAATAATCTCAGTATTTTTTTTTGTTTTGTCTTGTTTTTTTTGAAATGGGGTCTTTCTATATAGTTCAGTCCTGTCTTGAACACATGATGTAGATGACGTAGCCCTGATTGTTGGGCTGACAAAATAGCTGAGTGGTCTAAAGTGCCTGCTTAGGCAAGTTCACAGGGATCATGGTTCAATTCCCAGCACCACATCCCCCACCAGCCCTGCCCTCAGGGTGGGCTGAGCCAGCTCCAAAAAAAGGACACAAATTGGTGCACTGGATCAAAGCATAACACTCAATAGTTTGGGTCAGGGACATAGCTCATTGTCACAAGTACCTGCCTGGCAAGTGGCAAGTGCAAGATCCTGAGTCTGATTTCTGATCTCAAGACAAAAGAATACCAAAAACCAAACCAACTAACAAAATAAACAAAAACACCTTTAATAATTTGCTGCATGGGCCGGCAAGATGGTTCAGTGGTCTAAAGCGCCTGCTTAGGAAAGCTCAGGCAACTGCAGGGACTGCGGTTAGATTCCCGGCACCACATACTGCGCCAGCCCCACCACCAGGGAAGGCTGAGGCAGCCACAAAATAAATAAAGAAACAAACAAACAAAAAAAGAAAACAAGCAAAACAAGTAAATAAATAATAAATAAAATTTTAAAAAAATAATTTGCTGCATAGCTGGGTGTGGTGGTGCGCACCTGTAATCCCTGCACTTGGGAGGCTGAGGCAGGAGGATTGGTGTGAGTTTGAGCTCGATATGCAATTCACGCTGGCCTTGAGTTTACTTTTGTAGCCCCTGCTGGTCTCAAGCTTGCACCAATCCTCCTGTCTCAGACTCCCAAGTGCTGGAATTACAGGCATGCACCACCACACCGGGCTGAAACCCTGTTTCAAAAAGACAAAAAAAAAAAAAAAAAAAAAAAAGTTGCATAGAAAAAATTTAATCTAAAACAAAAATTCATAGATTAAAAATCAAGTGATAGGGGCTGGGGAGATAGCACCACGGCACAAGTGCCTGCCTGGCAACTGTAATGTCGTGAGTTTGAACCCTGGTCCCACAAAAAAAAAAAAAAATCAAGCAATAGAAAAAGTATTCCAGGGCCAGGGATATATGTCTGCAGCATAAGCACTTGCCTGGCGAGTACAACGTTCAGAGTTCAATCCCTACTACCAAAAAATAAAAAAGTATTCCATGCATCAGGACTCTGAAGGTAAGGAAGTACTAAAACCCATGAGGAGGGTATCAATCTCCTACTGGCAATGTGACACATGGATGAAAGGAAAGGCAAAGAGAGAAAAATCTGAAGTTCCTGGGAGCTGTGAGATGACCCAGTGCTCTCTGGGGAACAAAGCGCCACAAGTCGAAGAACTCACAGCTTTTCTTGGTACCAATCAAGGAGGTGAGTGGAGGGTTCAAGGCAGCATGCTTGAACTTTGCAGGCACGGCTATAAGGAGAAACAGAACAATTTTGCACCAGGCACGAAGTCTCTCCAATTAGCAATGCAATGGATAGCTAGAGGCATGCAAGGCTGGCACCGTCACTGCTTTTACTGCCAGGAAGATATAATTCTTTCTGAGTCCCAGGGCCTCAGCTGAGATGCTATCTCATATCTCTCAGTGGCCTCCATGTCAGATGTCAGCATGGTGGCTATTCCCACCTTAATGCAGTTGCTTTGCTATTCTGAGATTCGTCAGCACCTAGGCCAAACTCAAATCACGTTCTTTTTGTCAATTAAGGAAATGACTGCTTATACATAGCTTATACATACGTACCTGTGCATATTTCTTCTTTTCTGGATACAGGGTCTCAGTACATAGTTTGGACTCATAGTGATCCTCCTGTCTCAGCCTCCCTAGCTCTGGGATTACAAATGTGCGCCGACACCAGCATTCCAGGGCCAGCACAGCATGTGGTACTGGGGATTGGAACTCTGGACTTTACTCTTGCCAGGCAGGTGCTCAGATTGCTGAGCTATCTCCTCAGCCCTGCTCTGCATATTTCGGTAAATAGGGTTAAAGTGAAGGTCAAGTAAAATGGAGGCAAGGGCTTCATTTCTCAGGGGAATACAGCCTGGTGGTCTCCCACAAGCAAGGTTAGTAATCTTATTCTCAAAGGAAACTTCAACTTAAAACTGATTAGAGAAGCAAAAGTTGCTACAATTGATAAAGGGAACAATTCAACAGGAAGAGATCATGCATCAAATCTAGTGGGCCCAGCCTCATGAAACAATTTTAGACATGAAAGATTAAAAAAAAGCACAATTATATTGGAGGATCTCAATGCCTAATCACAAGAGTAAACTAGATGAAAATTCACCAGAAATTGGAGCTTGCTTAGTTACTTTTACTCATTGCTGGGACGAATACCCAACACTCAAAATGAAGAAAGGAAAAGTTTATTTAGCTCACAGTTGCTGGAGGTTTCAGTCCATATGCGGCTGACCCAAGGCTGAGTGGAACACGGCAGAGAACACCCAGTTCATGGCAGCAAAACAGCAACAATCGCGACAGAGGCAACAGACCAACCAGGGCGCAGAGAGCAACAACTCACGTCTGTCTCTCTGTCTCTCCTTATATTACATTCAGGCTCTCTGCCTCAGCCTATCCACCTTAGGCCACACCAGTAATCCCAGCCATACTCAAACTGATAACCCCATCAGTACTAAAACACATAATCCCAGTGGATCAAGAGTCAAGTAATCCCAGCAGTCCTCAGACCATAGTCCCATCAGTACTAAAACACATAATCCCGGTGGATCATGACTCAAGTCTCAAGCTATAGAAGTCCCCGCCACATGATTGCATGAGGCTTTGGGGGGACAACTAGACATAAACCATAAGAGCTGAACCACATCTTCAACCAAATAGACTTAATGAATGTCTAATATTATACCTTACTACAACAGAATACACATTTTCAGTAGCACAAAGTGTTTTTCAAAACATCACATACTAACTCATAAATAAAGTTTATTTTTTATTGTTTTAAAACTTTATTTATTTATTTATTTATTTATTTATATTATGGCTGGCTCAGCCTGCCCTGGGGGTGGGGCTGGTGCAGCATGTGGTGCCAGGGATCGAACCGTGGTCCCTGTGGATGCCTCAGCCTGCCCAGATGGAAGACTTATTACTAACTCAATCTTGTAGCTCATTATTGGTCTGTTTATACCTTATATTTCTTTATAGAAGATACAATCTGGACCGAGGGTATGTAGGAATTAATCCATTTCTCCTAGCTCATATAATTTCTTTTTATTATTATTATTATTATTATTATTATTATATTTTTTGGCGGGACTGGGGTTCAAATGACCTTGCAGTTGCCAGGCAGGAACTTGTGCCATCTCTCCGGCCCCCAATTTCTTTTATTTTAGAATCTTTTTTTTTAAACTTTGGTACAAGGTCTCCACACAGCTTGGACTTCTAATGATTCTCCTGTTTTCAGCCTTTCCAGCACTGGGATTACAGGCATGTACTACAACCCCTGGTGGTGGCCTGCTCAGTGCGCCCAAGCAGGGGCAGTGGGGCAATGCGGTACAGTGTGTGTATGTGGCCTAATAAGATGCTTACTAGTCCGCTGAGCTATCTCACCAGCCCTAATTTCTTGACATACAGTTGTTGTTTTGTATTTTAGGGAAGGGTCTACAGGGTGTTCAGGGTCTCACTACTAGATTGGACTCTGTAGTACTCTGCCTGTGTATAGCCTCCCAAGAGCTGGGATCACAGGTGCGTGCCACCATGCTGCCATCTCAGCACCTCCTGGGCCGGGGGACAGCAATGCAGCCCCAGGGATTGAATCCCCAGCCTCTGTGCCTGCTTGTAGGCGCTTTAATCCACTGACCTATTTGGTCGGCCCGTAATTGTTTATAATAGTCTTTCTTATGACTGTGTTTCTGTTGCATATGTAGCAATACTTCATTGTTTACTTCTGGTTTCATATTATTTTAGCCTTTGTTTTTAGTCTAAGGTTTGTAGATTTCATTTATCTTTTCAAAAACTTTAGTTTTCGGCCAGGGTGATAGCTCCATGGCACAAGTGCCTGCCTGGCAACTGTAAGGTTGTGAGTTCGAACCCCAGTCCTGCTAAAAAAATAAAAATAAAAATAAATAAACTTTAAAAAAAAAAGTGGGGGGGGGGGAGCGGGGAGATAGCTCAGGGGCACTAGTGCCTGCCTGGCAAGTGCAAGGTCCTTAGTTGGATCCCTGGTTCCACAAAAAACAAACAAACAAACAAAAAAACACTTTAGTTTTCTTGATACTTTCTATTGTTTTCTAGTCCCTTTTTCATTTTGCTCTGCTTTTTATTACTTCCTTCCACTAACTGGGCTTATTTCATTCTTGTATTCCTAGACGTAGGGATCCATTGGTCTTATTGCAAATGGTTCTACTCCGGGGAGACATGGCAGTAGGAATGAGAAAAATACACAAGATCAAAAAGCTGGGCTAGGTGGTCACCGGTCTGCCTGATGGGCAAGACTAATTCAACTCACACAAAAATGATCCTTTATACTTTTGCAAAGTTTGTATCACATGACACAAGGTTGCTTAGTGACTAATAGCAGGCCTGAACCAGACAGGATGTTTTCCTCAGCCTGGATCTGGCTTCCTGAGGCTCCTAACATCTCCCCCTTTTTTGCATTGTTTTGTCAAAGATGGGTGTTTCATTGCAGTTGGAGAAGCTGTACTTGGAGAAGTCTCTTCTGTTTTTTCATGGCTGGCTCAGCCTGCCTTGGGGGCTGGGGCAGGCACAGCATATGGTGCAGGGGATCAAACCATGGTCCCTGCAGTTGCCTAAGCAAGCACTTCAGACCGCTGAACTATCTCACTGGTCCCTATCTGTCTGATTTCTGGTCTGCAAAACTTAGTTAATAAACATCCAGAAGAAAAGCTTAATGACATTACGCTCTAACAGAGGCAGTAAAGTTAACACTAGAGTCTGACTATTAAACACCTTAGGCACAAAATGGAACTTATTTTCCAACGATCATGGATATTTTAGCATTTCAATCCATACAAAATGTTAACAACAATTACATATTTTTACATAAAAAGTTAGAAATCAAATCATATACAACATTGTAGCAGGCCATTCTTATGACATTTTATGACATGCTTACATTTTCATTTTGACATCACCCTTTTAACCAATGTTCTTTACCTAATACATATGAATTTTTCACTTAATTATCCTTAAATGAAGCATATGGCAAGGCTTTTTCTTCCTTTTGTTGTGCTTGTGATGAAAATAAAGAACCAAAAGCAAAAATTTGTAGCACTTTTTATTAGCCGAGCTCAGGGAATGAAAAGCGTTAGCTGAGAGGAGACAGAGATATTTAAAGGGAAATCATGGGGTGGGGGGGGAGGGGGAGAAAAGGGAGTTTGTCTTTGATTGGAGAGAAGAACTTTGCAAGACATTTGGCACCTGGGTTAGGGAGGAAGAAGAGATACTATAAATTTATGGTGAGAACAAGGTTTCACAATGTGGCAGTCACAAAGTGTACTACAGAGAGCAGAGTCAACTTTCCACAAGGACGAAGTAAATCGGACAACAAGGGAAATACAAAGTATTGGTCATCTTGGAGTTTGGACCAAACTAAAACAAAGGCACTGTGTCTCAGGGTAGGAGGCTCGTGTCAGCTAGGGCAGGGGTTAAGTCAATTTTTGGTCTGAGCATTGGGATACCTGGGGTCTCCTCTTGTCTCTGAAAGGCTTAGCACATTCCTTGATTTATGGCTGGGCAGGGGGAGCCAGAGGACAAGCAGCTCACGAAGTCGTATAAAATGGAGTCACTTAAGCTAGCTTATAACACCTTTCCCCCATATTTTTTTGAACTTGAAAGTCTTATCACAATAAATAATCTTTGTTTAACATTGTAGAAGGTATGTACACTTGGAATCATGGATACATTTAGGGCACTGTGAGATTAACAATAATAAATTACCATACACATGTGTAAACCTTTTTTTTTTTCTTTTTTAATTTTTATTTATTTATTTATTTGTTTGCTTGTTGTGTTTGTTTGTTTCTTTATTTATTCATTTTGTGGCTGGCTCAGCCTGCCCTGGTGGTGACGCTGGCGCAGCATGTGGTGCCGGGGATCGAACTGCAGTCCCCGCAGTCGCCTGAGCCCTCCTAAGCAGGCGCTTTAGACCACTGAACCAGTTTATTGAGGGTGTCTCTTAAGAGGCTATTGAGATTACGGGGAGCTCCTCACTAATGAACAAAAAGGTTGGCCACACCTCTTATTTATCAATAGGACTCTCAATTTTTAATTTTTTTCTAAGGAACTTTTGATGAATTTAAACCTTTTGATAAACTGTATATAAACCAGTTTTGATATGACTTAGACCAGCTGGTAACTTTAAAAAAGGCATGGTTTTAAGCATATCCCATGTTGTATTGTGAACAAATGACCAAAAAGGAAAAAAAAAATAGCAGCAACAACAAAAGGGGAACAGCTGTTCACAGAATGACACACACACACAGACAACTACACCACACACACGGATAACCATCTTTTTTAAAATCATGAGTGCACTCAAATGCCAGATTAACTTATAGTAACTGTTGCAACTTTTTTAAATAAGGTTAACTAGACTAGTCAGATTCTGTTGTCAATAAGCAGCGATCTCTTTTTGAGACAGGGTCTTGCTGTGCAGTTCAGGGTGGTCTTGAGCTCACTTTTGTAGCCCAGGCTGGTCTTGAACTCACACCGATCCTCCTGCCTCAGCCTCCCAAGTGCTGGGATTACAGGCGTGTGCCACCACGCCCAGCAAGCAGAGATCTCTTACCAGAAAATTTTTTTTTTTTAAATTTTATTTATTTATTTATTCGTTTGCTTGTTGTGTTTGTTTGTTTCTTTATTTATTCATTTTGTGGCTGGCTCAGCCTGCCCTGGTGGTGGCGCTGGCGCAGCATGTGGTGCCGGGGATCGAACCGCAGTCCCCGCAGTTGCCTGAGCCCTCCCAAGCAGGCGCTCCAGACCACTGAACCATCTCGCTGGCCCCTGATTTCTTGATAATAGCCATTCTTTCCAGGGTGAGATGGAATCTCAGCGTTGTTTTAATTCACAGCTCTTTTTTTTTTTTAAATATTATGGCCGGCTCAGCCTGCCCTGGGGGTAGGACTGGTACAGAATGTGGTGCTGGGGATTGAACCGCAGTGCCTGCGGTTGCTTAAGCTTTCCTAAGCAATCACTTTAGACAACTGAACCATCTCATCAGCCCTCTTTTTTTTAAATTTAAATTTATTTATTTATATTATGGCTGGCTCAGCCTGCCCTAGGGGTGGAGCTGGTGCAACATGCGGTGCCGGGATTGAACCACAGTCCCTGCGGTTGCCTAAGCTTGCCTAAGCAGGCATAGCATTAGACTGCTGAGCTATCTCATCAGCCCAGGATTTTTATATCTTCTTGATTCAGTTTTTTTTTTTTTTTGCCAAACCAGAGATTGAACTCAGGTCCTTATACTTGCCAGGAAAGTGCTTATTCTACTGAGCTATCTCCCCAGATCCATGATTCAGCTTTTGTAACTCACATTTATCTAGGAGTTTGTCCATTTATTCTGCATTTTCCATCTTATTAAAATAGTGGGGGCTGGCAAGATGGTTCAGTGGTCTAAAACGCCTGCTTAGGAAAGCTTAGGCAACCGCAGGGATCGCAGTTCAATCCCCAGCACCACATGCTGCACCAGCCCCACCCTCAGGGCAGGCTGAGCCAACCATAATACAAAAAAAAAAAAAATAAAAAGTTACTAAAATAGTGGCTGGCTGTCAAACTAAGCATTGGATATGTTTCTCTCTCTCTCTCTCTCTCTCTCTCTCTCTCTCTCTCTCTCTCTCTCTCTCTCTCTTTGGTACTGGGCATTGAACTTAGGACCTTGTGCTTGCCAGGCAGGTGCTTATGTTGCTGAGCTACATCCCTAGCCTCAAAGTAAATATTGATCTTGATTTCTGGAGGGTCTGCTGTGATTTTTCCTTTTTCATTCCTAATTGTGTGGATTTGAATTTTTCTTTGCTTTTTGATAAGATCAACTAAGGATTTAATGATTTTGTTTAATCTTTCAAAGAATAAATGCTTCCATTCATTGATTCTTTGTATTATTTTCTTATTTTCCATTGCATTAATTCTGCTTTAATCTTCATAATTTCTTCCTTTGTATGAGCCTTGAGCTTGGCCTGCTCTTCTTTTTCTAGAAGTTTGAGGTTTAACATTGTTAGTTGCTTGAGCTTGCTCTTTTTCTGATATGGGTATTTACTGACAAAAATTTCTCTTGTAGGACTGCTTTCATTGTATCCCATGAGGTTTGGTATGTTGCATTGTCATTATCATTTAATTATAGGAAATGTCAAGTTTTTCAATTTCATCTGACCAATTGGTTGTTCAGGAAGGTGCTATTTAATTTCCATACGTTTATGAAGTTCTTGTGGTTTCTTTTGTCATGGATTTCCCATTCCATTACACTATGGTCTGATAATCTCCATGGAATAATTTCAATTCCTTTGCATTTCCTTAAGCATGTCTATGAGTTAGTCTGTGGTCTGTTTTCTTTGTATATTTTGATTGATAGTTTTGCAGGGTCCATCAGTCTGGTTGGAGGTTGTTTTCTTTTAGGGCTTGAAATACTCTATTCGAAGCTCTCATTGACTTGAGGGTGTGTGTTGAGAAGTCTACTGTGATTCTTTTTTTTTTTTTTTTTTTAATTTTATTTATTTGTTTGTTTGCTTGTGTTTGTTTGTTTCTTTATTTATTTATTTTGTGGCTGGCTCAGCCTGCCCTGGTGGTGGGGCTGGCGCAGCATGTGGTGCCGGGGATTGAACCACAGTCCCTGCAGTTGCCTGAGCTTTCCTAACCAGGCGCTTTAGACCACTGAACCATCTCGCCGGCCCAGTCTATTATGATTCTGATGGGCTTTCTTTTTCCTTTCTTTCTTTTTTTGGTACTGGGGAGTGAACTAACCCTGTACTTGCCAGGCAAGCGCTTATTTTATTGAGCTATTTCCCTGGCCCCCTGATGAACTTTCTTTTCTTTTTGTCTTTTTGAGACAGGGTCTCACTATGCAGTTCAGGCTGGCCTTGAGCTCACTTTTGTAACCCAGGCTGGTCTCGAACTCACACCGATCTTCCTGCCTCAGGCTCCCAAGTGCTGGGATTATAGGGGACTTTCTTTATAGATGATTTGATTGTTTTCTTTTTTGTGTTTTTTGAGGTAGGGTCTCGCTATGCAGTTCAGGCTGGCCTTGAGCTCTTTTTGTAGCCCACGCTGCTCTCAGATTCACACCGATTCTCCTGCCTCAGCCTCCCAAGTGCTGGGGTTACAGCCGTGAGCCACCACGCCCGGCTTTGATTGTTTCCTTTAACAGTTTTTAATACTCTATTCTTAGGGATGAAGCTCAGCAGTGTTGCACCTGCTTCCCAAGTGCAAGGTCCTGAGTCCGATTCCTGGTACAAATAAGTTCTGTTCTTGTGTTGAATTTCTGGAATCGTGACTGTTAATGTGCCTTGGTGTAGGTTTTTTTTTTTTTAATCATGGCTAATTGGGGTTCAGTAACCTCAGTTATGTGTACATCAAATTCTTTTTCCTTGCTTAGGAAGTTTTCTGCCATAATGTCTGTGAACAGATTTTTTTATGTGGGTTGTGCTGTCTCCTGCTTTTTCATTGACTCCAGTCAATCTCACATTATTCTTCTTTGCATCATCTAGCAGCTATTGGGTTGATTGTGTGTGTGTGTGTGTGTTCTGCTTTTTAAAAGGAAGCTTTCTGTTCCCACTGAAGCACCTGCTTAGGCAGAGTGTAGCGGGGTTCCATCCCTGGCCTGTGATGCCAGCCTTACCCCCAGGAGGCGCTGAGACAGCAGTTGAGATTGGGCGTGGTGCTGTGCCCCTGTAAGCCCAGAGCTTGAGAGGCTGAAAAAACAGGAGAATCACTACATGTCTGATCTACATAGTGAGTCCCTTCAGACCTTGTCCTAAATACATTAAATAACTAAATACATAAAATGAAGAGGGCCAGCCAAATAGCTCAGTGCATTAAAGTTCTTGCAAGCAGGTGCAGGGGTCAGGGGTTTGATCCCAGGCATGCTGAGCTGGCCCTGTCCCCCCCACTGTGCACTGAGACAGCAAGGCAATTGAGACTGAACGTGGTGGTGCTGGCCTATAATCCGAGCTCTTGGGAGTCTGTAAACAGGTGGATCACTACAAGTCCAATCTAGTAGTGAGACCCTGAATATCCTGTATAGGCTTTCCTTAAAAAAAAGGACACAGAAAAAAATAAATCTTTCTTTTCATGATCACTAACCTGTGATTCTGTCCTCACATTAGTATATCATCATGCTGTGGATATTTTCAGTGCAAGTTTTTAGTCTATTGTGTATTTTTTAAAAAACTTTATTTATGTTATGGCTGGCTCAGCCTAGCCTGGGGGTGGGGCCGGCACAGCATATGTTGCCGGGGATTGAACCTCAATCCTTGTGGTTGCCTAAGCTTGCCTAAGTAGGCACTTTGGACCTCTGAGCTATCCTGCGGACCCCTCTATTGTGTATTTGTTTGAATCTATTTTATGGTTTCCATTTCTTCTCTATGTTGGGCATTCATGGTTTCCATCATTTTCCTAAGCTTCTCTAGTTTTAAAAACATCTAAAAAAAAAAATCTGTATCTGCTCTAGAGTCACTAACCGTGCCTTTCATTATGGTCACCATCTCTGAAGTAATCTGAGGATTATTTCTGATTTTTTCTGGAGCCTCAGGCATCTGCTTTGTTTCTTCCCCTGTTAGCACTTCAGAGAGTTTGTTACAATATTCTGCCTCTTGAATCTATTGGGGAGAAGTTGCTGTCTATTTGGCCCAGCCCCTGGCTCTTTGGCACTGACCTATAGCATTGTTTATGACCCTTAAGCAATCTCAGTCTTGGCATATAAGGAGGAACAACTGATTAGAACAGTTAAGTCACCGAGGCTAACATGACAGTCAGCAATAACAAGAGCATTGAATCAGCTTATAAAATGATAAATTGTGGTATTAATTTGCCACCTTTAACTGTATGAACTATATGGTTTTTATAATTACAACAAATGAGCAAATTGTATGCAGTAAATATATCTTCAATATGGTGATTTTAGCCAGGCTTGGTGGTGCACACCTGTAATCTCAGCACTCAGGAGGCTGAGGCAAGAGAATCACTGCAAATTCAAGACCAGTCTGGGCCGGCGAGATAGTTCAGTGGTCTAAAGCGCCTGCTTAGGAAAGCTCAGGCAACTGCAGGGACTGCGGTTCGATTCCCGGCACCACATGCTGCGCCAGCCCCACCACCAGGGCAGGCTGAGCCAGCCACAAAATGAATAAATAAATAAACAAACAAACACAACAAGCAAACAAATAAAAAAAAAAAAGACCAGTCTGGGCTACAAAGTGAGCTTAGGCCAGCCTGAACTGCATAACGAAACCTTGTCTTAAAAAATTAATGAGATTTTTACCCTCACAATAAAATTTAAAAGAGAAAAAATACATTTTTTTAAGTTTAGGGAAAAATTAAAAAAATACAAAAGGTTAGAGGTAAAAAATGGAGAAATAGAAGGGGAAGAGATTAGAAGCTAGACTAGAGTATAAAGGAAAATTATGCCAACTTTGGGAAACTGTTGAAGATAGGAAAGAAGAAATAAAATAAGGACAGAACTACAAAAAACTGGAAACAATATTTACACATATAAAAACAAGCACAATCAAGAAAAATCAAAGTAAAAATACTCATGTCAGGGCATGTCTCTGCTCCCACCCGGACACTGGGAAGACAGAGCCCAGATCCCTGATGATTAATCCCAGCAAGCCAGCTGTAGATGTCCAGGGGGGCAGTGGCTAATCCTAGCACGCCTGCACTGTTAGCACCTGGCTTGTTCAGCCTGTAATCCTGAGTGCCTCTTGCCAGTTTGAACTCGGCTCCTCGACCTGCTGCTGACTGGAACTGAGTTCTGCCTCACTCTGGCGCTGGAAGCCCTGTGATGGAGCCAGCCTGCAGCTGCGCTGAGTTCTGAGCTCCCCAGCCTCTCTCCAAGGTGGTTGCAGGCCAACTGCGAGTCTGGATAACTCAGCAGCCCCTGGAGGCCACTGTGTCCACTGCTCGGCTTCCCTGGTGTGCTGCTCTGTGAAGGCCCCTGGGGTTGCCCTTAATCCCTAGGCTTCTGCAGGTTGAAGCCGAACCCCCCAGGCAGTGTCGAGCTTGGGGAGAAAGTGCCGTGTGCTGCTGCTGCCTCCCGCCACTGCCTCATGCATGGGCTGAGCTCTCCCTCTCAGATCTCCCCAAGAGCTTCAGTCCCTACTCTAGATCCTTGCGGAGTCCCCAGGACCTGCACTCACTCCTGCATTTATTCCCCTTGTTGCTATATTCCAGCCTCGGAACACCACATCTTAGATAGCTGGTTTTGTCATCTGTTCACTGCTATACTGTTACCGTCTTCCCTGAAGTCTCCAGAGGTAGGAATTTGATGTACCATTGTTTTCCCCTTCAAGGCCGGGAGGCACTGCAGAGGGAAATCACCGAGGAGGAACAAACGGTCCCGTGGCACGGCGGGGCGGGCAGAAGGCAGCAGAGTGGCCTTCGCGTCCCTTGGAAATTCCCCTGGCATCTGGAGGTTGCCTGGGGTTGGCGCTTAGCTGGGACCTCAGCCTGTGTCATCTGCAACTGCCTATTCTCAGCTTTTCCATATGGCCTGGGCTTCTTTATCTCATGGCTCTGGGTTCCAAGAGGAACCCAAAGAAGCCATTACCTTCTCTTCTCTTCTCTTCTCTTCTCTTCTCTTCTCTTCTCTTCTCTTCTCTTCTCTTCTCTCTTCTCTCTTCTCTCTTCTCTCTTCTCTCTTCTCTCTTCTCTCTTCTTTCCTCTCTCTCTCTCTCTCTCTCTCTCTCTCTCTCTCTCTCTCTCTCGTGAGAGAGCCTCACGCTGTCCTCAAACTCACTGTAATCCTACTGGGCCTGACTTCCAAGTACTGGGACTATGGTGTGCGCGACCATGCGTGGCTCTGTCCTTTTCTACCATAGCACTGGGGTCCCAAAGCTTCACTGCTGCCACCGTCACTGACCCTTTCAGATTCAAAGGAGACATCACAGACCTCACTTGGCAGTGAGAGGGGCTTCCGTGTTTCATGGTGAGGAGAGCATGTGGAATGAAAATTCCTTCATGACCTTTCCAGGAAGTTAGACATCATTATTTGATGTATTATACTATATAGTGGCTGTGGAATATTGTGCGTCAATAGAAATGAATTAAAGTTGCACATGTCAGTATTAATAAACCAAAACATCTGAGTGAAAGAAGCAATTGCAGAAGAATATATGTAGTGTAAAAATATAAAAAATGATGCACATTAATGAGGAATACTTAAAATGTAGCAAATGCATAAAATGCAGTGGAAGGGGCTGGGGAAATAGCTCCATGGCACAAGTGCCTGCCTGGCAAGTGCAAGGTCGTGAGTTCAAACTCTGGTCCAGCAAAAAGTAAATAAATAAGTAAAAAATAAAATGCAGTGGGATGGTAAGCTCCTAGTGGAGGACAGTCACTGAGTACAGTGGTGCATGCCTGTAATCCCAGCACTCGAGAGGCTGAGGCAGGAGGGTTGTTGTGAGTTCGAGACCAGCCTGGGCTACAAAGTGAGCTCAAGGCCAGCCTGAACTGCATAGTGAGACCCTGTCTCAAAAAGACAAAACAAAGAACAAACCTCACCAAAAAAATGTAGAACAGTGGTTCCCTCAAGGGTGTGTGTGGGGGGTGTTATGATTGGAAAATAGTGACTTGTAAAGCCAGTTGGTGGCCATGAGTGTTTATTGCTGTTCTTCATTCTTTTGGGAATATCTCTTAATTAAAACATTATTCTCCTGTTCTGAAATCAGCCACCAGGTTCCCCTCTCCAAAGACAGTGTTCCTGGGGCTACATGTGTCCTTCAGAAATGCTTGGTTTGTTTACTACAAGTAGAACTGTATTCTCCCACCCAACTGGTCACATAAACATGTTATAATTTTTCACTTTGCTCTTTCACTGAGTATATCCTAGAGATCATTTCCTATCAGTCCAGGAAGAGTTGGTTTTCTTTTTGAGACAGGTTCTCATTATGTAGTTAGTGCACACTGGCTTCGAACCCACTATGTAGCCCAAGCTGTCCTCAAACTCCTGGTGATCCTCCTGCCTCAGCCTCCTGAGTGTTAGGATTATAGGTGTGATCTGTCATGCCAGGCTGGCTGAGAAGAGTTTTATTATTTATTTATTTATTTTGGCGGGACTGGGGTTCAAACTCACGACCTTGCACTTGCCAGGCAGGCACTTGTGCCATGGAGCTGTCTCCCTGGCCCAAGAGTGTTTTTTTTTTTTTTTTTAAACAAACTCTATGTTATGTTATGGCCGGTTCAGCTTGCCCTGGGGGTGGAGCTAGTGCTGCATGTGGTGCTGGGGATCAAACAGTGGTCCCTGCGGTTGCCTAAGCTTGCCTAAGCAGGTGCTCTAGACCACTGAGCTATCTTGCCAACCCTGGCCAGGAAGAGTTTTTGACAGCTGTGGCTAGATATAATTCATACTCCTGATGGTTCACCCACACACAGGCATATCCAATGGCTTTTAATTACTCAGAGTGAGCATCTGCCACCACAATCAATTTTTGAAGCAATTTTGTTATCCAAAAAGAAATCCCGTGCCCTGCGTCCTCAGGCCTTGCCTCCCTTCCTCAGTTTTAGGTAATCAGTGTTTTCGTCTCCCTACATTTGCCTATTCTGGATGTTTCATACAAATGTAATCACATGTGACCTATTTTCCCCTTTCTCTTCTCAAAGAACTGAACAAAATGACCATAACACAGTGAGACGTTTATCTGAAAAAGTAAAAAGCCTGAGAGAGAAACTAGCTCTGCAGAGCAAGCTTAGGCCAATTAAAAGAGAAAAAGTAAGGACATATTAGAAGACCAGGGAGATAGCTCAGCAAGAATAGTAACTGCCTGGCAAACTCAAGGTCCTGAGTTCAATTCCTGATACTAAAACCAAAAAGTACACATTAGAGAAGACAGGGTGGGCTATGGTGAGGAGAGCTGCAGTAGTGTGGTTATTTAGTATGTATTTTTCTTAGTGCATGCTTGCAGTACATAATGATTGTAATTACCACAGGGAGCTGGTCCCTGTACATACCACATCTTAATTCCTTTTATGTCTTTCCTCTCCCATTCCCCCCCCCCCCACGTACCAGGGATTGAACTCAGGATCTTGTGTTTGCCAGGCTTATGCTGCAGAGCTGTTTCCCCAGGCCCTACCTTTCCTATTTGAAAGAGCTCTAATTCTGTTCTTCAGTTCTCTTTTTAAAAATATTTTTTCCTCCTTTTCTTCCCTTTTGCATCCTTTATTTTATTCTTTACTTATATTTCAAGTTTCTCATATAAGAGAAATCATGCAGGGGCTGGGGAGATAGCTCGTGGAATAAGTGCTTGCGTGGCAAGTGCAGGGTCTTGAGTTCAATCCCCAGTACTGAAAAAAAAAAAAATTGGACCAGTGAGATGGCTCAGTGATCTAAAGCGCTTGCTTTGATCCCCGGCATCACATGCTGTGCCAGCCCCACCCCCAGAGCAGGCTGAGCCAGCCATAATATCATAACATATTAAAAAAAAAAAAAAGAGAAGCCATGCAGCCAAGCATGGTGGTGCAGCCCTGTAATCCCAGTACTCGGAAGGTTGAGGCAGGAAGATCACTGTGAGTGCGAGACCAGCCTGGGCTGCACAGTGAGCTCAAGGCCAGCCTGAACTGCAGATGAGACTCTGTCTCAAAAACACAAAAATAAGTAAATACAGTTGTGGTTAGCTGGGTGTGGGGGTGAACCCCTGTAATCCCAGCACTTGGGAAAGCCAAGGCAGGAGGGACACCATGAGTTCCAGGCCAGCCTGGGCTACGTAGCAACACCCTGCCTCCAAAAGAAAAAAAAAAAAAAAAGAATGAAAGAAAGGAAATTGAGCTGGGCTTGGTGGCACATGACTTTGCCTCAAAAGAGATAAATAAGAGAGAAGAAAACAAAAATCGGCTAGGGACGTAGCTCAGTGGTAGAGCACTTGCTATGCAAATAAATACCAGGCCTAGTGGTTGAACCGCAGCCCTTTAAAATAAAACAAAAATAACTAGATGTGGAGGCTGAGGCAGGAAGATCTCTACAAGTTTGAGTTTGACCTGGGCTATGTGTAAGACCCTGGCTCAAAACAAAAATTAAAAATGAGGCAAATCGGGCAGCGAGATGGCTCAGTGGTCTAAAGCGCCTGCTTAGGCAAGCTTAGGCAACCACAGGGACCACAGTTCAATTCCCAGCACCACATGCTGTGTCAGCCCCATTCCCAGGGCAGGCTAAGCCAGCCATAATATCAAAAAATAATAAAATAAATTTATAAAAATGAAACAAATCAAGACATCTAACATAGGCGCCAGGTAGTGAGGGCCCACAGTTGTAATCCCAACACTCTGGAAGCCTGAGGAGGCAGGAGGATCACAAGTTTGAGCCTACCTTAGGCAGTTTATTGAATTAGCAAAGCCTCTCAAAAAAGTACTAAGGCCTGGACATACAACTCAGATCTGAGGCCCTGAGTTCAGTCCTCAGAACCGGAAAAACAGAACAAGGGCTCTTAACAGGGAAGTGGGTCTCTAGTGAACAATTCGTGTTCCAATTTCATTGCTTGTCTTGAATTCTTTTTTGTCTTGATTTTTTAAATTATTTGGTACAGGGTCTTGCTATGCAGCTTGGACTTCTAGTGATCCTCCTGCCTCAGCCTCCCCAGTGCTGGGATTTCATGCGTGGGACACCATGCCCGGTTTCAGTGGCTGGCACAGCATTGGGCCAGCATGGCATGCAGTCCTTGTGCTTCCCAAGCAGGCGCTTAGACTACCAAACTATCTCCCCAGCCTGGATAATGTCTTTCACTGTGATTTTTTTCCTCTGGCTAAGAATCCAAGTCAGAATCTCCTATTTAGTTGTCATCTAAGAGCTTCTTTTTATTTTTATTTTTTAAAATTATTTTATTTTATTTATTTGTTTGCTTGTTTGTTTGTTTATTTATTTTATGGCTGGCTCAGCCTACCCTGGTGGTGGGGCTGGTGCAGCATGTGGTGCCGGGGATCGAACCGCAGTCCCTACAGTTGCCTGAGCTTTCCTAAGCAGGCGCTATAGACCATTAAACCATCTCACTGGCCCTAAGAGCTTCTTTTTAAACAGTGAATGTTAAAATAGTGGCACACAAGTGTCCCAAGTTGCTCTAGGAAGACTGGTTCCCGCAGGGATTGCCAGTTTATGTGGTGCCACCTTGTGGTAAAAGTGTCAATAGCTCACCCAGCTGGGGAGTTGTCAAATTATCCCTCACCCCAAACTGCACTGTGTATGGAACCTAGGGCTTCTAACTGAGTTATATCTCTGGTCTCCTCTCCCTTTTCTCTTTGATGCAAGGTTCCACTAAATTGGTCAGGCTGGCTTGTGATTCCCCTGCCTGTGATACCCAGAGTGCTGAGGTTACAGGAGTACAACTCCCCCACTCCCTTTAAATGTATTTGGTGGTTACAGGGTCTCACTATGCAGCTCGGACTCGTGGTGATCCTCTGCTTTCAGCCTCCCCAGCATAGGATTACAGGCGTGCACTACTACCCTCACCCAACTCTGGCATGTAGTGCTCGATGGAACTGCAGTCCCTGCGCTTGCCTAAGCAGGCACTTTAGGCCACTGAGCCATCTCACTGGCTCATGTTCCCATCTTGATGATGTAAAAAAAATATGGCTGGTATAAATATTTCAGTTTTTCTTCGTAAGATGGGAGGGCATGTTTGTTGTGGTCAGGGTTTACAAGGGAAAACATTAAATACAGGACACATGATTTATAGGATTTTATAATATTCACCCAAACAGTCAAATGCAAAAGAGTGCAGGAGATCTGTCCAAGCACTAGAGACCTGAAGAATCCAGCTGAGGGACTGGATCCCGTGGCAATGTCCTCCATGAGTCGAGCTGGAGGCCTAGAGCCCACAACAGTGTCTCATGCAAGTCTGTATCAAGGAGCAGCATTGGGAAGGCCCATAGGTCAGTGGGGGGAGCTAGAAAGTCAATGGCAGCCGGACGAAGGATCTGTGCTGAAGCTCACGATAAGAACCATGGATTCCCCACAGAGAGTCACAGCTATCCTTGGTGACAGAGAGGATCAGAGCTTCTTCAACAATGAGAATAACCAAATTCTTATCAGGAAAGCCAACGTGACAATCTTCTCCAGGAGAATCAACAGCACACCATCTTCCCCTCCAGTTCTGCTTTATGCTGTTGGCAATAATCCTTCGGTAGACCCTTCATGTGCAGCACCACGCTGGCTCAGTTCAGTCGGGCCTTACAAGTTGACCACTAGTTAACCCACCACAAGGCTTAAAGTATTTCACTGTCTCTAATCCATGCACTTTAACTGGACATAAAACGGTGTATTTCAAACCTGACCAAGTCCAGTGCTGCAGCTATGGTGGGCTTGGCCAGAGATATCCTCTGGCTGGGGCATGGTTGGCAAGAGACATCTTCTCTCTAGACCTGTTTACTTCTGCAAAATAGACCTTAAAAGCGACTTCCCAAATGCCTGTAATTCCAGCCCTGTGGAAGAATGAGGCACGAGAACTGCAACTTTGATCCCATCCTAGCCCAGCTAGTGATTTATCAAGACCCTCTCAAAATAACAAATAATAAAGGGGTTGGGAATACAAATACATTTTTGAAGTGGTTTGAGATGATCTCACGATGCAGTTCAGGTTGGTTTTGGACTATGTAGCCATGGTGGCCAGGAACTCAAGGCCATCCTCTTGCCTCGGTCTCCCAACTGCTAGGATTATAGGCATATGCCATCACACCTAGCTTGCAAACACTTTTTGATCCCTGAGTTTCAAATATATGCCAGGCAGGCTTAACTCAGCCAGTGTTAAGGGTTGTCTATAGATTATTCATTATGTCAGGCCAAGGATTTATTTCTTTATTTAGTCTTTTTGAAACAGGGTCTTGCTATGCAGTTTAGGCTGTCCTTGAGCTCACTTTTTGTAGCCCAGGCTGGTCTCGAACTTGCAGTGATCCTCCTGCCTCAGCCTCCCAAGTGCTGGGATTACAGGCCTGAGCTACCATGCCCGGCTTGGATTTAAATTATTTTGAGAGAACCATTTAATTCTTATAATCCAGCTATTGCAAAACTTCTTAAATGATGTTTTTCCTGTCAGATTTTAAAAAAATTGAAAAGTTTACCTCAACCATAAAATAAAAGTTGTTTAATTTGGTTTAAAAACACAAATATATGCCAGGCATCCAGGCATGGTTCTATAGGCTAGGGAAACAGTGGTATCCAGCACAAAGTCTTGAATAGGTGTGGTGGTGCATGCTTACCATCCTAGCTCTCGGGATGTTAGCAGGATGTGGTGAGTTTGAGACCATCCTGGCTTACATAGTGGATTGGATATATTGAGACTTTGTCTCTCTCTCTCTCTCTCTCTCTCTCTCTCTCTCTCTCTCTCTCTCCCCACACACACACACACACACACACACACACATACATGGAAGATTGGGATGGGGTGGGAATGAGGGGCCCAGGCAGGGAGGTGCAAAAGCTTGTCCTTTGGAGGAACACAGCAGAGAGGAGCATGTCAGGAATGTGGGGCAGGGCAGGGCAGCAGCAGCTGGAGATGATTCAGAAGGCTAGACAGGGGCATCATGCTGGGCCCTGGAAGCCACAGAAAGCCTGAGTCCACACGTGACAGGAAGCCAGCCGTGTTGATGGTTAAGGCGCTTGGTCTTTTTTAAATTGTAATGCAAGTAGACATTAATGAAGAAAATATCAAGGAAAAAATATAAAACATTTTTTCTTCTATAAAAAAACAAATTTCATAACAAAACAGAGAATAACAAGTTAATATATTCAAAATTGTTACTCAGAGTTCAAGTCATAGACCAAAAAGACTCTTAGAAAAATATGAGAAAAGCATAAGATATTCTTTTTAATGAACCAAGAAAAACTAGTAGTTTATGATTTTTTATGTATTTGGTTCAGGGTCTGAGTTCAGACTCACACTGATCCTCCTGTTTTCAGCCTCCCCAGTGCTGGGATTGCAGCTGTGTGCCTGGTCTCAGTGGCCTGTTCAGTGTGCCTGGTGGGCAGGGCCAGTGCAGCAAGTGGGGCTTGGGATAGAACCCTGGCCCTGTGCTTGCCTTAGCAAGGGCTTAGTCCACTGAGCTATCTCACCAGCTGAAACTAGTAGTATAAATGAAACAAAAATAGCATATATTTTGAAATATTTTCTGATAAAGCAGAATAGAAAATTTGAGGAAACGCTCAGGCTTATCAAGAGTAGAAGTGGGTGACAGTGCAAGCTTATAATCCCAGCACTCAAGAAAAAATTAAAAAAATAAAAATCTTGATCCCTGCACCACATGCTGCACCCGCCCTTGGAGTGCACTGAGCCTGCAGTGGAGTCTGGGCATGGTGGCACATGCTTGCTTGCTTGCTTATTTATTTATTTATTTATTTATATTTTAAAGAGCAAAAATAGCAGAAACAAAGATAGAAAAACAGTAACAAGCAAGAATACATATAGTACGGGATTTTCAAAACAAAAATTTAACAATGGTTGTATTGTATATGTTTATCATCCAATCTGTTTAGATTGATATAGATATGTAAGATTAGTCAAACAATTAAAAATTAACATAATAAACCTTAGTTTTTTTTTAACTCTTCGAAATACATTTTGTATTTAAGTCACTCTTCTAAAAAAATAAAATAAAATAAAATAATAAAATTTATAGGGGTTGGGGATGCA
>PVKN010006332.1:0-28733 GCA_004027915.1 Capromys pilorides
GAAATAATAATGGGGGACAATCTGAAAATATATCCAGGTGATACATTTTCTGAAAAGATATCCAGGTGAATAAAAATTCCATTAGAATTTAATCTAATGGTTTAATCTACAGCAGATTAAACCACTGTGAGGACAGGTCTCTCAGATATAGAAGATAGGCATGTTGTTAGCAATCATGAAAAGAAAGATTCCTTAAAAGTAGCAAGGAACCATGAGAAATCAATCCACCAGCTGCTAGATGAGACAAAGAAGAATAATTTAAGCTTGACTGGATCCAGTGAAAAAAGCCAGAGATTGCACAATTGATATTTTTTAAAACACTATTTACAGACATCATGGCAGAAGACTTCCCTAGTAGGGAAAAAGAATTTGACATACAAGTGAGGCACATAAACTCCAGTTAGCCATCATTGAAAAAATCTATAGCCAGGTATATCATAGTCAAGATTCTAAAAATTCAGAACAAGAATAAAATCTTAAACGATAGAGAAAAGAAATAAATCACCTATAAAGGAAAGCCCATCAAAATCACAGCTGAATTCTCAGTACAAACCATCAAGTTCAAGGAGAACTTGGAGTGAAGTATTTCAGTCTCTAAAGGAAAAGAACATTCAACTCAGATGGACTGATGTACCCTGAAAAACTATCTTTCAAAACTGTTAGAGAAATAAAATGACAAAGAACATTTGAAGAAATTTATGACAACCAAACCAGCACTCCAAAATGTTTTGAAGGACATTCTAGGAAGACATAGCAAGGAGTACAACTCCACAAACCCCAATAGAAGAAATCTACCAGGCAAGGCAAATAAATGGGGGGAAAGGAAGGGAGCCAACAACAGGAAAATAATATAACAAGGATAAGCCAATACATATCACTTATAACCATCAATGTTAATGGTCTCAATTCAACAGTCAAAAGACACAGACTGGGGGCCGGGGAGACAGCTCCGTGGCAGAAGTGCCTGCCTGGCAAGTGCCAGGTCATGAGTTTGAACCCCAGTCTCACAAAAAAAAAAAAAAAAAGACACAGACTGTCAGAATGACTCGGGTAGCAAGAGTCAACAATAGGCTGTATACAAGGAACACAATTAATTCAAAAAAAATTTATAGACTGAAAGCCAAAGGATGGAAAACTCCATGTGACAGGAACCCAGAAAAAAATAGGGGTAATTATTCTATTTGCAGACAAAGTGGATTTGAAGTCTAGCCTGATTGAGAGAGACAAAGAAGATTACCATAACCTTGTAAAGGGAATGATCCAAGAAGAAGAGATAATCATCATAAATATGTGTGTAACGAATGCCAGGATCAATTACACAAAACAAATATTAACAGACATAAAAATCAAATAAGCACTAATACAGTTATATGAGGGGATCTCAATGCCTCATTGTCACAAAAAAAAAAAAAAAAAAACAAGATCAATGAGACAGAAATTCAACAATAAAATATTAGAACTGAACCAGACTTTTGAGCAAATGGATTTAGTAAATGTCTATAGAATATTCCATTTTACAATATCAGAATAAACACTATTCTCAGCTGCACACAGATCATTTTCCAAAATAGACCACATGCTAGCTCATAGGGCATGCTTAAGTAAATGCAAAGGAATTGAAATTATCCTATGCATATTATTAGACCACAGTGCAATGAAATATAAATCAATGCCAAAGAAATCACAAGAACTTCATAAATACATAGAAATCAAATGGCACCCTCCTGAACAACCAATGTGTCACAAATGAAAATAAAGAAATGAGGCAGTTGATACAATTACATAATAAAGACAATACAATGTACCAGAGCTTATATAACAGGATGAAAGCAGTCCTATGAGAGACATTTGTAGCAATAAATATCCATATTAGGAAAACAGAGAAAATGCAAATAGACAACTTAATGATGAATCTCAAACTTCTAGAAAAGAAATATATATCAAGCTAAGCTAAAAGCTCATAGAAGAGAGGAAATTATAAAGAACAGAGCGGCCGGCAAGATAGTTTAGTGGACTAAAGTGCTTGCTTAAGTAAACTTAGGCAAGTGCTGGAACTGCCTCCATTAGATCCCTGGCACCACATGCTGTGCTAGACCCGCCCCTAGGGTGGGCTGAGCCAGTCACAGAGTCCAGGTGTAGTGGTTTACACCTGTAATCCCAGTACTGGGGAGGCTGAAACAGGAGGATCACTATGCATCTGAGCTGTGTAGTGAGACCCTGCAACAACCAAATACATAAAAAATAAAGAACAGGGCAAACATTAATACATTGGACATTAAAAATCAATACAAAGACTCAATGAGTCAAAGAGTTGCTTCTCTGAGAGATTAAACAAAATCTACAACCCTTATTCAACCTTATCAAAAAAGAATAAGAAGGAGGAGGAGGAGGAAGAGGGGGAAGAGAAGGAGGAAGGAGAGGAGGAGGAGGAGGAGAAGGGAGCTGGGGAAACAGCTCAGTGGTCTAAGTGCCTGCCTGGCAAGTACAAGAACCTGAGTTCAATCCCTGGTACCTCATGCCATGCTGGCCACTGAAACTGGGTGTGGTAGCACACACCTATAATCACAGCACTAGAGAAGCTAATACAGGAGGATCACTGTGAATCCTAGCTGCACAGTGAGACCCTGTACCAAATAAAATTTTTTTTAAAAAAGATTTTTTTTAAAAAAAGCCAAGAAATGACTCAAACCCACAAAATTAAGAATTAAACAGTAGGGGGCTGAGGAGATAGCTCGGTGGAATAAGTGCTTGCCTGGCAAGAACAAAGTCCTGAGTTCAAACCCTGGTACTGCAAAAAAAAAAAAAAAAAAAAAAAAAGAAAGGAATTAAAGAGTAAAATCACAACATACCAGAAATCCAGAAGATCACCTATACCCACTTTGAAAACTTGAATTCTAATAAAATGGAAAATGCAGAAGAAATGGACAGATTCCTAGATATATCCTGCTCAGGTCCCTCCAAGCCAGATCCCTTGATTCATTACACAATGTTTTTAGCCTGGCATGCCCAGATATTAACGAAATTCTTCTCATGGTCTTGCCCTCTAAAAAAGGGGGCTTTTGTCCCTTCTCAGAGAAGCGATAACTAGATGATGATCCAGGAACTCCACAAGTCTTCACCAACCATTAGCAATATTATCCTTTCCTTACCTAGTAAGATATGTATGGCTGAATTTTTATGTTAACTTCCCTTATCAGTCTTATATATAAATGACTGATGGCAATAATAATCCAATTGATTGATAAAAATTAGAAAATATCTATTGGAACAAGGGCTAACATCTCATCATAGGAAAAGGAACCAACAAATCAGACTAGGGTCAGTGAGTACCTACGGGTGCTTGTCAACACTGTGAGGGAAACTGAGGCTGATCTGTACAGGTGATGATGGTGAAAGCCTCCCCATTCAAGTCACTGTGGACAAGAGAAGTCAATGGGCAAGGCAATGGGTGAACCAAGCAAAAAGAACAAGATAAGGACAAGCATGAATATTTCTGCTCTATCTTATCAAGCTCATTTTCTGAGTCAGCTCTGTGCTGAACTAGTTGTGGTTTATTGCCTTGCTTTGATGGACTGCTTGTCCTAAAGTTTCACATGGAAACCCTCCAGCTGGCCTCCACACCTCTAAGATCAGCTATCATTTGTACATGACCAAGTTTGACTAAATCTCCCAAGGTTATACAACTGGCAAAAATGCAGGGCCCACATCTAACCCAGGTCCATCCATCACAGTGGACAAGGAAAAACATACTGGATCTCAAAAACTAAAAATTGGGACTGGAAAGATAGCTCTATGGTCTAAGCACCTGTCTGGCAAGCACAAGGACCTGGGTTCAATCCCTGGTACTGCATGCCATGTGGGCCCCATGCCAAGCTGGCCACCCAAACCACACATGGTGGTACATACCTTTAATCCCAGCACTGGGGAGGCTGAGACTGAAGGATCACAATGGGTCTCAGCTGCATAGCAAGACCCTATGTCTAATAAATAAATAGATTTATTTATGAATTAATAGATAAATAAGATTTTAAAACCTAAAAATTAAAAATGAACAACCTAGCAGATCCTAACTTCATCATTCATTGAAGAAAAATAAAATAAAATATATATACTGTTATGGTTTATGTATATGTATCCCCTCAAAGCCTCATGCAGTCATGGGGAAGCTTCTGGAATTTATAATTGATTATTGTGGATGTGGGTGCTGCACCTCTCCTGAGGCAGGTGATTTGCATTTCATTGTAAGGTAGGAAGAGAAGTTAGCTGCTTGAGCTGCTGCTAGCTCTCTCCCTGTGATCTTGCTGGTAAAGCTGCCAGGAAATGTTGTTTTCTGCCATGTGTCCCTCTGCCTTGGAGCCAGCTGAGTATAGACTGAAATCTCCAGTAACTGTGAGCTAAATAAACCTTTCCTTCCTTCATTTTGAGGGTTGGATATTTGTCCCAACAATAAGAGAAGGGAAGAGTAACTAATATATATATATATATATATATATATATATATATATATATATATTGCATCAATAGCCATGTAAAGCTGGGCATGACAGACCACATGTATAATCCCAGCTACTTTGGAGTCTAAGGCAGGAGGATTGCTGATCTGAGAGTAGCCTGAGCAACACAGAAAACCTCATGAAGCAGGAGCAAGAGGAGGAGGAGAAGAGGAAGAAGAGCAAGAAGAAGAAGAACAACAACAACAACAGGAGGAGGAGGAGGAGGAAGAGAAGGAGGAGGAGGAGAAAGAAGAAAAATTCTTCCAATGTTCCCCACCCCACCTGCAATATAAGATGCAGAAATGGCAAAAAAGCAAAGGAGAAGTAAGAGATAATCAAAGACATTTAACAAGGTGTGAGCAAAATCAGACTAACAAACATCTCAGAATCTCCTGGATTGTCTTCAGGGCTTTCAAAGGCTTGAGGGCAGTGCTGTTTATAAGTCTAATACGGATGATCAGACAGGCCTGGGCTTCCAGTTCTGCCTCTGCCACTCACACACAGCTACATCCACCTTCTAGAGAAAGACAGGTACAAGTCTGGAGATTCCACAGACATGTGTTGAATGAATGAATGGCCATAGAAGGTTACATAAGCCCTGGGAGCCTCAGTTTCCCCTTTATTAAGTGGGAATAATAAAGCCTGCATCTAGGCTAAGTTGGGTCATCTAGCACTGAGTGGCCATGGAGGGCTCAGCAATAGGCCTAGCCCTCATGGCTACAGTTCTCTTCCCTGGCCATTGCCTCCCTAACTACACTGATCCGCATTGGCAACTTGGCTGTCTCCCCACCCTGACTATGACAGCTTCAAGTACAGAATTCGCATCTCTATTCATATTTTCCTGCCTCTATCTCCATCCACTGTGGTGCCCAGTTACTATCATCTGAGGGAGTTGTTTGGCTCTTGGGGAAGGAGACATGCACTGGGGACAAACCTGGTCACTGCGGGCAACTCCGTAGCGCAACTCGTTCACAAAGTGCTCACAGTTCTCACTGGTCAGCTTGTATAACACCTCCTGCCCCACCAGCTCCTCTGCCCGCTGCACAATTTTGCTTGGAGGCAGTGGTGAGTACTTGTCATCATGTTTGTTGTTGACCTGGTACTTGTCACTCCCAGCCACATCACGCAGCAGCTCCTTCCTCACGATTGCCTTGTCAGTCAGGGTGGACATGATGCTACCCATACCAGCTCCTGCAATTTCACCTAAGGATACACAAAGAGGAAATAGGGGAACTGGTCTCAGGTAGGCCACAAAGGCTCAGAGCCAGCCCCCAGCTGGGCGCCCATTCTTGGCACCATGCACAGGGCATAACTAAGATACGGGAAGGGGTGGCCCTGAAACCCTGGTGGCATTTGTAATCTCTGAGCACTAGTATTCTTTCTCAAATGAGGACTGGTAAAGATCTATAATTTATTGAGATTTTTTTTAACCAAGAGAAGCTGGCACCCTGTGATATCTAAGCAGCCTTCTTGATTATGCAAATACAAGCTACAAATGTACTCATCTTTGGGAAGAATGAATCATATGAACCTTTCATGATTCCATCGGGACTAAATGTCCCTGATCTCACAAAATTTTTGGCAACAGGAAAGGTAGCTGAGGTTCAGAAGGAGTCCCCACCTTCCTGGGAACAAAGAATGATTTTTGGGGGGGAAAGTAGGGGCTGGCTCAGGCTGCCTCAAGGGCAGGTCTGGAATGGCAGGTGGAGCTGGGATTCGAACTGCAGTCTATTTACCCAAGTAGGCACTTAAACAACTGTGCCAACTCATAAGCCCCCTTCTTGGGAGCAAAGAGACCAAAACCTCAGAGCTGTTCCCCTAGATGTGATGCACAGGAGGCCCCATGGGTATGCTGGCAGCCCTGGCCAAAGACCACAGGCTAAGGAGGGGGCAACAAAAATCCAGAAATGAACCTGGCATCATGTGATCCTGAGGTCGATTCCAGCACCAACCCTCACAAAAAAAAAAAAAAAAAAAAAAAAAACCAGAAATGAAATGACCTTGAAAAGAAGGAGTCTGGACTCCATGGGAGGACCAGGACACTCTTGGGTGACAGTTAATGCCAGTAGAGCCTTGGACGCCCTCCAAGCCCAGCCAACTTGTACAGCACGATGGCTGAAGAGGGAGATGTCATATGCTACCTGAGAGAACCTCTCAGCTAACATGCCACCATCCACAAGCAGCAGAAAACCACTAAAGGGTCATGCTCTCCTCAGCAAGCACAACAGATGGCCATAAAGACAATTTAGGACAAGACATACATTCTCCCTGGCACCAAAAAGTCCATAATAATTTACACACCTGCACTGACCATCCTGGGAACTTTGACCCCAAACATTCCACCCAGCTTCCTCAGGATTATAACCCCTCCCCCAAATCCTATAAAAATTTAACTTCTTCTCTGGCCAGCTGCTGAAATCATTCACAATTTCACAGAATAAATCCAGCCTTTTGCTCACATAAATCCTGTGTGCCCAGGTGGTTTTTCATGCACCACTGATAACATACTGGCGTCAGAAACCTGAGACAGGGTAACCCCTACTTGTAGGGACTTGCACCCTATCTCGAGCCTTTCATCCTACTGAGACTACCTGGTGACATTGTTCCCCCAGACCT
This sequence comes from Capromys pilorides, assembly GCA_004027915.1. Taxonomy (NCBI): domain Eukaryota; kingdom Metazoa; phylum Chordata; class Mammalia; order Rodentia; family Capromyidae; genus Capromys; species Capromys pilorides. The sequence goes on from PVKN010006332.1 coordinate 7,110, forward strand.
TGCTTCAGTCCTCCAGGTAGTTCCCACCACTCCAAGGTGCTTCAGACTAGGTAAGACCTTCTCCCCACCCCTCTTCTGCCTTTCCCCCTCTCTACCTACTGCCCTACTTTCCATGCCTTTTAAACCCAACACTGGGGGCTGGCAAGGTGGTTCAGCAGTCTAAAGCTCCTGCTTAGGAAAGCTTAGGCAACCACAGGGACCGTGATTCAATCCCTGGCACCACATGCTGCGCCAGCCCCACCCCCAGGGCCGGCTGAGCCTGCCATAATACAAAAAAAAATAAAAAATAAATAAACCCAACACTGGTCACAGAGATCCCTAGGAAGACTGACTCCCTTAGTGGATGATCAAGGGGACACCTGCCTTAGTCACTCACCTATGTTCCATTACGGCCCTGAGTCCCAACTAGAGATGTTAGCTGTAGGTCTTGTTGCTGCTTTCATGAGAAACTGCTCTCTGCTTTCCATGGGAAACCTTTGTTCTTCTGTTCTCTCTTCCTCTCCTCTAGCCCATCTCTTCACCTAAAAACTCTTCATCTCTACCTCAGTGTGAAGCCCAAATGTCCGATATTCTTCTGTAGCACCATGTGGCCACAGTACAAACTGGACAATGGCTCTTGCTGGCCAATAAATGGCACTTTTGATTTCTCTATTCTGTGGGACTTAGATAGTTTACTGTTGGAAGCTGAGTAAACTATTGGATGTGCCCCATGTCTAGCCGTTCCTTACACTCCACAGTATTCCCACTTTGTGTCCCTCCTCTGCACTCCCTCCACTAGATACAGATTCCTCTCTGACAAGAAATCCAACTGGCCTGCTCTCCCCTGGCAGCTTCCTGCAGGGCTGTAGGATCCACCACCCCTCCCCCTCCCCATTTTCCTCCAATCTCAGCCAAAATGTACGAGAATTCTACTACTTGGTCCAAGTATATAATCTCGCCTGGGCAGATTTCAGTGTTATCCTTAGCTCTACTATCTCCCAAGGTGAACGGATAAAAACATCATGTCTCAAGGTGCAGAATCCATAGCTGGACTGCCGGGGCTTAACATCCACTTAGAAAGTTTAAGGAGCTGGGGAGATAGCTCCACGGCACAAGTGCCTGCCTGTCAAGGGCAAGGTCATGAGTTGGAACCCTGGTCCCGCAAAAAAAAAAAAATTTCCTTACTCTCTGAGTCCCCAGTTCCTTACAGAATAGGGACAATCACAGTTCCTGCTACACAGGGAGCTGGGACGATTAAAGGAGTTCTCACAGGGCTGTGGCACGGGATGAGCATGAACAATTAGCTGTTATTATTACTGGGACTGTCTGCTAAGCTTTCTTCCAGCTGTAAGTTCTGATCTCACCCATCCCACAAGTTCCCAGGAAACTCAAGTGACAAGATGTGAGTAGAGACATCTTTTCCCTGTATCAGGTAAAGCATCACTCACTTAACAACCTGAGATGCATCTGTCCACCTCAAGGAGCTCACACTCCAATAAAAAGCTGCTGATAGTGAGCAGATACTATAAGGCACCTCTGGGTACAGAAACACTCTGTACAGAAGCCTAAAGGATGTGGCCGAGGAGCTTAGGGTGGAAAGGTCATGCCAGGAGAGAGCATCTGTATGGAAACTTGGCTGGTGAAGAAATAGCTGTGCTCAAAGCCAAGAAAGCTCATGCAAAGCAGGAGGAATGGCAAAGGCAAAGAACACGATAGCCTGGAAGACAGCCACAGGCAAGTGTGACTGAAGTGTAGGGACCTCAGATAAAAGAAGACTAAGCTGAGGTCCAGAGAAACAAGCAGAGGCTACATCACACGGGGCTTCACTGCCCACAGTACAGAGATTGTTGTTTCTCTGTCAACCAGAATCTCGTCCCATACAGAAGAGAAAAGCCAAAGGAGACCCATATTACAGGGCTAAGTGTATACCTTTGTCTACAGCAGTACAATTCGCAACAGCTAAATCTTGGAAGCAGCTCATCCATCTGTCAAGAGGTGGATGAATAAAGAATATAGGGTATTTATACTCAAAGGAGTTTATACTTCACTATAAAAAAAGATAGGTGAAGGCTAGCCAGATAGCTCAGTGGACTAAAGGACCTTCTTAGGCAGAGCACAGTGGCCAGAGCACATCCCCAGCCTGCCATGCCAGCCCCGCCCCCAGACCATGCTGAGACAGTGATTGAGACTTGGTACAGGCCTGTAATCCCAGCGCTTGGTGGGCTGAAAACAGGTGAATCACTATGAGTCCAATCTAGGTAGTGACCTTTTACACCCTGTAGCCTCTGTACAAAAAAAATTTTTTTAAAAGAGGTGAGTCACTTGTAGGAAAACGGATGCACCTTGAAACCATAACATTAAGTGAAACAAATCAGACACATGGGCTTAAAAAGCATGTTTTCTTTTATATCATAAGCCCCAAATGAAAACAAGGAACAAAATGAAAGATAATAGAAAATAGGAAGATAAGTCTTTTGCAAAGGGGAAGGCAACCAAGAGATGGAGGGAAGAGACAGAAAAGGAAGTGTGAGGAGATTAAAAAAAGAATTTGGATGTGTTATGTACAGGCATCACCACCATACAGGAATGTAACCACTATACACTGCAGATGTGCACCAATAAAGATAAAAAATAGAAAAAGGAAGCAATACAAGTCAGAGGCTGCAGCTATAGGCTCAGGAGACACTGACAAACGGAAGGTGTTCAGATCCAGGGGAGCCTCAAAGCCAAGGGAGCAGTGGAGGTGCTGACTCTACTCAGGGAAGTGGGAAGGGAGCAGGGGAACACACAGGATAGCAAGAAGGAAGGATCCAAGTAGGACAGGAGGAAAGGTACTAAGTGAAAAGCAGAGAGGTCACTGCTGTGAAATGCTGCAGAGTCACGTAGGCAGTGACCGGACCACAGTGCTGGCCTGCGCTTCCTCAGGATGTCAGAAGTGCTGTGTTACCCTTGATAGGAGCCGCTAGCTAGGGAGGGGTGCAAAAGAGAGACTTGGGGGGGATGCTGAAGAGAGAGTGGGGAGTAGGGAGGCCACACAAGGCTGAGAGGAGGCCTGTAGGCATGGTGTTTTATCAATAGAGAGATATCCCCAGAGTTTCTACTCGGTGAGAAGATGACAATACAGAAGCTAACAGGAAATTAGAGAAGCATATGTGCTGAAGAGAATACCAGGATCCAGTCCTGGCCCACAAGTTAAGGGCCAGCTTTTCAGGGCAGAACAGGGTGCTTTTTTATTGTAACAGAAGAAAAGACAGATTATGTGCTTGCAAAGCCTAGGGGCTTTGTTGCTAGGGGGTGGAGAAGAGGCCATCTACTTGGTTACCTCTGATATCTCGGTAAGTACAAGGTTGATGCCAGCGGCTCTATTCTTAGCAACCAAAAGCTAAAATCAATATATAGGGAGAATGTGCAACTCACTGTGGCATAGTCACAAGAGAAATACACAGCAAGGAAAATCTCAGAACAATGTTATTCCCAACAAAAATGACTCTTATGGGCAAAATGTTGAGTGAAAGAAGCCAGACACAAAAGAGCGTGGGCTGTGTGACTCCTCTTCCATGAGGTTCTAGAACAGCGATACTCTTTCACGGCAAGAGAAGCTGGAATGAGGCTGCTGGGGACATGAGAGGTCATGAGGAGGCAAGCAGGGGCTTCTGGATACCAAAATGTTCTGGATGTTGGTCTGGGACATTGTCACAGGAACAAATTTTTTTAAAAATTCACTTAGGGTACAATTTTTACTATATTTGTGTACTTTATGCTATACTCCATTGTAAGTAAAAAGTATAAGGACAACGGTAGGGAATTCTCACAAGTCTCCAAATTAAGTATTCTTGGCCTCAATTTACAAATAAAGAAACCAAGGCTAAAATGGGCACAGTGAGGCACACCTATTACCCAACACTCTAGAAGCTGAGGCAGAAGGATCATAAGATCAAGGCTAGCCTGGGCTACACAGTGAGGCTTTGACTCCAAGCAAGAAAGAAATGGAAGAGGGAGGCAGAAGGTAAGGGAGGGAAGTGGAGAAGAGAAGGCTAGAGTAGAAACTGGATTCATAACCAACTCTGGAGAAGCAACTGTGCTCTTGCTAGGAGCCTCCTACTTAAGAGGGGAATTTGTTGTGTACAAAACCATAGTACATAAAACACCTCAGCCTTTCTACAAGAACAAAGGAACCCAAGGAGCAGAGTTTGACTACTACTGTCCCACACAAAACTGCCTGCTTGTACCCCTCAGGAACAAACTACCACTCAGAGGGCAAGGAAAAAGATGGGGTTACTGTTACTCCCAATTTCCCACCCCCTCTTCCCAGCCCTGGTGTCCTTACTTGGAGGGGCCAGGTGGACCACATATCCATTGCCAACGTAGACCACCCAGTGTCTGTAGAAAGGGCGGAAAATCTCAATCAGGTCTCCAGGCTTGGGCTCTGGCTACAAAGCAAGAACAGGACTGTTACGCACAGCATAAGGTCAAAGAAACAGAGTCTGATTTAGTTAGGAAGGTACAAGCAGCACCTCAGCAATCTCAGCAAGGTCTTATGTGGACATATGTCCTAGTCCCTGTCCTGCCAGTCTGATGCTGGTCTGCCTCACAAGTCTGTGCTCCAGGCCTACAGCCCCCCGCAAACATTTGTACAAATTACAAAGGACAAACCTGAAAAGTTTCAGGGCTGTTTTCCACAAAACAGGGTTGAGGAAAGTTGGACAGCAACCATAGAGCCTAAAAACCCCAAATGCCTACGATCTGGCTCTTATAAAACCAGTGTGCCAGATCCAGTTATAAAAGGACCCATAGTGGTACTGGGAACTCAGTTGTGTGGTATTGCCAGGTGGTTCCATGCAAGGTGCAGATCAGCAGAGTGGCCCTTCCAGACCCCAAAATGGGGCAAGGGTACCTCCTCCAGGGCAGGGCCCAGGGACCCCTAGCCACCCAGGAAGATCCTCCTACGCAGCACATGGATGACAATGGCAAAGCGAGACTGCACCCGTGGGATTTCAGAACAAAAAGCCTTTATTTCCCCCACAAAAGCAGAGTTACAAAAAGCCAGAGAACAGCCGTTCTCCTTAGTAAGCAAGTTGAGGAGTAATTTCTGCCTTTCAAAATTCAAACAGGAAAACAACCCAAACAATCTCAATTGGAAGCAATTAAATTATTTTACAGCCCTGCATACATATGACCATCAGAAAGAGTAGGTTATTTACACAAGAGACAAGGAAGTAATTGAAAAAAGCAAGTTGAAAGACATTATTATTCCATTTTTGCTTAAAAATATTTTTATATAATTAAAATGTACTGCACTATATGATCTAAGGAAATACATCAAATTTTTATTGCATACAGTGAGTGGTTGAGATTCAGGGACTTTTATATTTTATGTTACATTATTTGATTGTTTGAATTTTTAAGTGTGAGTTACTTTAATAAAAATATTTTTAAAGATTTTTTAAATGAAAAGAAAATTGCAGTGTTTTAGTTGGAAAATGTAGATATCTGATATCAAAACCTCGTGAAACTATCTCCTAAGTAGGGCTATTATTTTTCTTTTAGCTATTTGCTAGTTTTAAAAAAAAATGTTAAGCATGTATTCATTTTAGAGATTATAAAAGAAAACTAAAACTTGATTAAAAAACTGCGTAGGACAATATTCAATGTATCAATTATTATGAATGCACTAATAATGTGTTTTGAAACTATAATATTGTTATTTCTTATTAAAAAAAATAAAAAATAATTTTTAAAAAAAAAACTGTGTTGGGGCTGGGGAGATGGCTCCGTGGCACAAGTGCCTGCCTGACAAGTGCAAAGTCGTGAGTTAGAACCCTAGTCCCACAAAAAAAAAAAACTGTGTTGTTGGGCTCGGGAGATAGCTCAGGGAGGCAGGGCTCTAAGTGTCTGCTTGGCAAGCACCAAAACCTGGGTGTGTTCCTCAGTACTGTATACTATACCGGCCACCAAAACTGGGCATGATGGCATATGAAAGTAATTCCAGCACTGGGGAGGCTGAGACAGAAAGATCACTATGAGTCCAAGTTGCATAGTGAGATCCTGTACCAAAATAAATAAATAAAAGATTTTTTTTTAAATCCAGTGTGTTTAATTTTGGGCAATCCATCCAATCACTACATACACACACAAATAAGATATACAAAACAAAAATAATTAGAAAACGCTCTGGTTCAATGGTAGAGGATTTGTCTAGCATTTATTTAGTAATACCACAAAAATTTAAAGAGAAAAAAACACACACCAATATACTAATATTGGATTTTCCTCTTCATTGACGCTTACAATGGTAATTTTGCTTCTTTTTATTTTCCAAATATTTGCCTACATTTTCAAGTTTCTAACATGCTTTCTAACATGTTATGATAAAACATCTTCAAACATCCAATTTGAATTTTCAAACATTCAAAGTTGAAGGAAGTTTTTAAATTAATATCAGTAAACCCAATGCTTCATTTGCTTTATAACAAATGCCCATGCTTCCATTTCTACTGTATTATATTTCTGAACCCTATTGTTGTTATTGGTGGTGGTGGTGGTGGTATTCATTTAAGTAATGTAAGAGCTTAAGCACTTACTTGAAGACAGAAACAACAGGCAGAGGACAGGAGTGTGACACACTCACTACACGCTCCAGAGCTCACTGGTTTCTGACAAACCCTAAGGCCCAAGCCTCATCCCCAGTAGTTTCCCAGTACAAATTGCAAGACGTAGAATGGCTGACTTCTACAATCACCCTGCATTTTTAGCAAATCCTTTTCTTGCACCTGAGGTAAGTGAATGGCCAATGACACCTCCTAAGATTCCCTTCCCCTTGGGCATGCTTGCCTCTCTGGTGGGTAAAGAAACTCATTCATTTGCTGCTTTGCCCAACAATAACTCTGAGCTGTGAGCCAGGAAGCATCTGGGACACCAGAGCTGTGTGCAGGAACGAAGCAAGATTCCTATCTTTGTGGAGCTTTGTTCAATAGAGGGGAGAAAGTTGTGAGTTTTTTCTTTTTTTTTTTTTTTTAATGGAAATAGGGCTTTTGCAAATGGGAAGGGGAACAAGGTCAAGGGAGCAGAGGAGAAGGGGACAGAAAAAGAACTAAGATGTGTAATGAGTATGTGCAAGCCTCCCACAATAAATGTAATCACTGTGTACTACAAACATGTTCTAATAACAAGTTGAATTCAAAAAATAAGTAAATCATCTAGACTGTTATAAAGGATACGAAACAGAACAGAAAGAAAATCAGGCATTTGGGGCTTGGGTGCAGAGGGGGAGGGACAGGTATAACGTTAAACAGGATGTTGGGGTCAGGGTGGGCTGGGTCGGGGCTAACTTCAGGGGAAGTGAACCTGTGTGTCTAAGGCACCCCAGCATGAGGCACAGCCTCAGCAGAGGCCCCAGGTGGGATGTGTCTGAGAACAGCAGCAGGCCAGAGGAAGAGGCAGACAGTGCAACGCCTGCCACTGCTCCAAGGCCTTTGACCTTAACTCTGATGGAGGCTGCAACAAAGTGGAGCGCACAGGAGACACATGACCCAGCATAGGTTTGTAAAAAGGCCCACTGGCCACTGCACTGAGATCACACTTAGGGTGCATGGAGGAAGCAAGAGACCTGCTGCGAAACTAGGGCAGGTGAGTTGGTTTAGATACATCTCACAGCAGCACTGAGACGTATCCAGTGCAAGATCCACTGTGGAGGTTTAGCTACAAGTTTCACCAATGGAATGGGAGGGATGTGGAGGAAAGAGGCATCAGATGAGCCTGAGGTTTCAAGGAAGCAGGGATGAGGCTGGCTGCAGAGGGGCAGGCCAAGGACTGCATACTCAGGCCAGGCCCAGCTGGGCTGCAATTTCTGCTGGGCTGCCAGCAGAGAGGCAAATGGGGCAGCTGCATACCCGACCCATGTCTGGCCCAGGAGCGTAGTCTCGAATGCAAATTGTTTGTGACCTTTATAAGTACAGCTCCTACTGGGAGTTAGAGGCAAAAGCTTGTCTCAGATGGGTTTAAGAAAGAATTGGAAGAAGCCAGAGAGAGAGAATTGGGAGACAACAACTAAATAAGGTATAGAAAACTGAGAACCTGAAATTTTCATTGAAGTTTCAAAAGATGAAAACAAACTACATGCGGTATGATAGAATTCGAATGCAGATCTAAGAAAGTCTAAATCCTACTACACTGCACTGCAGTTAGAGAGGTAGAGAACAAGAAGTGGCCTTTAAGCAGCTCCATGAGACAGATAATGGGGGCATCAAGGAGAGGAAGGCAGGGCAGAGGCTCCGAGTAGCAAAGCGCTAGGGCACATGGGGTGTGGCCTTCGGGATCCCAAGGGTGGACCCAAGTTGTGGTATTTTTTTTTTAAAAGTGATCTGCTCTGCAGTCCAAAGTGAGACCCACAAAGGAAACAAGCTAAAAAGTTAGGCTGAGATGCATAGCTTCCTTTCACAGTAGGGGAAACAGAGGCTGGGGGAGACGAGGTCACCTAAAAGTGGCAAAATTACAGTGTGACTCCTACCAGTCCCCTGCCCGCAAGGCAGAAGAGATACTCCTTCCTCATGGCAGATTTCAGCCCCCCTCAGTAGCCCATGCAGAGAGACTTCTCCAAGCCCTACAACTGCAATTCTGTCCAAGCCCCTAGCCTTGAGCACTGGGCAATACTGGGACAGAAAGGGACAGCACATTCAGAACCACTGCAGAACAAAAACTGTTTTTCTTTCAGTGAAGGACATTTCAGGCAGCATTCTGATCCACTCACACCCCATCTGTCTCACCATGGCTTGGGGGATTTGATTTTTTGTGTGTGTGTGAACTATTTCAGGATTAAAAAAATATAGAAAATAGGAAAATGAGCATGGCTGCTCTATTTTCCAATCAAGATGCATTTAATTGTCGCAGACAGCATAGTGACTATGTTTAGGGCTCTGTGTTCAAACTCAGGCTCAGCTGCTTGCTAACTGTATAGCACTGTTGTAAATTTAACCAGTTTTCTCAGCTATAAAATGGGGTTGATTGTAGCACCAGATTCATAGGATTATCCTAAGGATTAAATAAGTCAGCACTACAAAACACTGAGCACACAGGAATCCTTTAGTAAATAGCAATTTCTGCTGCCATCATGCCCAGTGGTGCTATTATTTATTTTTGTATCTGGATTGGTTGCAGATGGCTCCCAGAGACACTAGGGAGATTGTGAAACCCAAGACTGAGACTGTTTTCCTCAGTGTTCCCAGAAACCACATGCTCTGGTGGAAATCTCCAACTGTACCTCTTTCACTTGTGACACTCTGGGGGAAATGTAAGAAGACTGGGTTGTGGACAAGGGACTTCCCAGGAGAGAGTCAGGAGTTTCCATGGCAAGGTTTTAGGAAAAAAAGAACAAGCATTAAAATGATTCTGCTCTGCAGTCTAAAGTGAGACCAACAAAGGAAATAGGCTGAAAAGTTAGGCTGAGATGCATAGGTGGGGAAACTGAGGCTGGGGAAGATAAGATCCCCTGAAAGTGACAAAGTTACAACATGTGTTGCAATGTGCCTCCTACCAGGCACTGGCTGTCAGTCTGTCTGAGGCTGTGAAGCAATAAACAGAGCCCAGGCCACTCTCAGGGACCTCACCTGAACCTGCCTATGCTCTATTGCTCTGTAACATTCAGGAATCACTTAACCTCACTGAGATTTCTGGTTAAACAGCACTATCAATACCTGTTCAGTAGGTTTCATGTAAGCAATGATAAAGATGATAGGGACGAATGCACAAAAGCAGTAGAACATACAAGATAGTTAAAACTAGGCCAGTAGGTGTAAGAGACATGGAAGAGGCTGGACTGCCCTGACGCTCCAGGCCCGAGAAAAGGTGAATGGGGAGTAGAGCGGCCTGGACTGACTCATTACCCTTTTTCTTTCTGCCCTGCGCCCATGGAGCCTCCTTGCCAGTTGGAAAAGATAATGGCAGTTTCAACAGGCACCAGGCCCAGAGTAAGGAGACCAAAGATCACATGCATCCCGGGAAAAGAGAGCAAAATTCATCTGGCCTCCCAGGCCCTCAACTGCTAATCACCAGCTTTATTATGCAGAGAAAAACCTCAACCCCTCATGGATGAGAACTTCTGGGAACTCCCACTCATCAACAGCAAGCACGATGGAGTTCTCACATGTCACCTGGAGTCCCACTATACAGACCTGAAACCAAGCTCAGAAATGGGAGTTAACTTGCCCCAGGCCTCAGAGCCTCCCAGAATCAAGACAAGGATTCCAATGCAGGTTTTTTCTGAACCCAAAGTCAAATGATACAGTGGGCAGTATTGTGGGTACTCGAGGGCATGGGAAAAAGAAACGAAGAGTGAAGTATGTCTTTTTTGGAATTAAATCTACAAACATGGAAACTGTGGCAGGATGGTCTGTTTACTTAGAACTCAATACATAAAATGTTCCCTTGCTCGATGTGGTTTAATGAACAGCCCATTACTCTGAGGCCTGGAGACCCACACTGATGTCCCACCTGTACCTCTGTGCAACCAGAGATCACTCAACCTCCCCAAGCACCAGCCTTCATATGAACCAAGTGAATAAAAAGCCCCCCACAGAATAGTGTACATTTAATTAAATTTATGTAAAACATCTGGCACAATTTGTGGCCCATAGTAGGTATAACACGAATATTAATTTTCCTTCCTTATTAAAAAAAAAAAAAAAGCCAATTCTTTACAAGAGACTAATCCACATAAAGGTGCTCATGTCAGGCCCCAGTTCTGCTGCGCAGGGAGAGACTTACGTCTGCATCCAAGCACTCCAGGGCTGTTCACCTGACAAACTCACCCCTCAAGATAGGAGTATATGGCTCAGTGGCAGAGTGCCTGGCTCCCATGCCTGAGTCCCTGGGTCCAATCCCCAAACCCACAAAATAAAAGGGTCTAAGTGTCAGCATCTCCACTTCTCAATGTCTCCCTGACTCCCTAGAGCAACTTGCTGCTATCTCCACAGCCATTCTTTTTATACATTGACTATAAGTGTTGGGCTGGGAACAAAGGAAGAAGGATCAGTTATGTCCAGCCAGAGAGAGGAAAGAAGTCATTGCTTTTTAAAAAAAATTATACATAATTTTATTATATATACAAATTTATTATGTATAACAAATTATAATATATAATTATAATTTATAAATAAATTATATTTATATCAATTAACAAACTTTTATTTCTTATCCTTTAAAAACTTTTGTTCTTTGCATGGAAGTTAAATGGAGCAACATAGCTATAGTCAGCCCCAGTCTCAGCCTCATACATACATTTGAATCATCTATTCCTAATGGTATAGTAGGATTCAAGTTCACTTTATACAGATTTTATGTTATCGGCCCTGTGCCCTACATTTTCTGAGTCTAAATAGAAAACAAAACAGTCTGGTCTCCTAGTACCAGGGAAACTAAAGAATAACCAAGAACTACATTCTTGGCCTAGAGCAATGGAGGAAATAAATGCCAAATTTCATAATCATTCACCCATTTGCCCTGATTTTCACAGAGGAAGAAAAACTTGGGGAATTGTGCCAGGTAAAATAAAATGTATGATGTCGTTTTTTGGTTTAGAGTTTTACTGAAAATGCTTTAAATATAGAGATGTTTAAAAGCCACTAGAAGAGAGATGATATACATCTATAGTCCCAGATACCCAGGAGGCTGAGACAGGAAGATTGTTTGAGTCCAGAAATTCAAGTACAACTTGGACAACATAAAAAACCCTGTCTCAAAAAAATTTTTTTCAAAAAAATAAAAGCCTAAAAAAAACTCTATTTTTATAAAAATAGAATTGGTTTATAAAAAAGCATAGATCATTTACAATATCTGGAATTTATTATGAATGAGATTTTTATGAATCTCTGCCAAAATAACCCTGGTGTTTAGGGCTTTTTCCTAATGCATTAAGTGTTGTTTCCTGGAAAGAAGTTTTCCAAGTTAAAATTAATAAAAGCATTCTTTAATCTAATTAACAAACCAAGCTCCAGTGAATATTAAGCATGAATACGCAAAGATCAGCTTTTGACAAAGTCATGGGCTTTTTCAGAAGTTTCCAGAACAGAATTTGTAGCATCATAATTATTCATCACTGTGACCAACCTACATGTAAGAATAAATGTTTCCCTTTTCTTCAAATATACATTAACACAGTTAATGCATTACATTTTCTGTTTTTGTAATGTCGTGTTTAATTTCTCATTACTTTTTACAGGCATGACTACATACATAATGTTCAATAAAAGAAAGCGTTCTTTGTCTGTATATCTTTCCTGGACATTTGTTGTCAAGATTCATTTCTAAGCTACTATTGAAAATAATGTAAGAGAAATGAAAGGGCCACAAAAAGTAAATACTTCAGATGTCAAATACGATGCCGCAGCGCCAGGTACTGTGCAAGCCCTATTCATCTACTGGGCTCTCAAAATAAGTGCCAGGCTATTCAGAACACTTCCTAAGTTTTAAGTGATAAAATCATCACCCTGGGGAATAGAGAGAATTTGAACCTGATCAAAGTCTGACGGTAGGGTGCTCAGTGGGAATTCAATCCCGAGTCTCAGCCCCTCTGTGAAGGTCCTACCAGGGACTGGAGGATCTGCCAAACCTCACAGATTAGAAGAGGAAAAGCCAGAGCTGGGAACGTGGGGCCGGGCCGGTCCAGACCTGAGTTCGGGGCAGAGAAGTCTCCACTTCGTGCCTCGCTTTCCTAGGGCAGCTCAGCTTCCCGACCTACCTCGCAAGGGACAACGCAAAGTATCGCTATGTGAGGTGACCCTCCTCAGACACCTGATGCCCAGCAGCCTACGGGGGGCCGGTACCCAGGTCCTCAAGGATCTTCCCTACAAATAAATCAAGCTCCCAGACCAGTCAGTCACCTGGAAAACACGACCCCGCCCTCGCCCCAGGCTTACAGTGGGCGCGGGCATCTCCTCTCGCGGTGCGGACCCTCGCAGTCAGGATCTACTTCGCTCTATCAGTGGCGCCAATACCTAGGGAAAACGGAGCAGAAGTTCAGTATGACTGTGACAGAACAGCGTCCTCTGAATCCATTGGCCCCTGGTTTCCAGCCAGGAGGCCGTACAGGGTCCACCTCATCTCTGACCGCTCCCAGAACAATCCCCCGTCTCCCTCCGACGTTCTTGCCGGCCCCCTTCCCGCCCCGCCATTGGTCTTGAATAGATCGATCCCCTTGCCCGGGAGCAGCGATGGCGCACCAGAAACACCAGCTGTGCGTTAGGGGACGGCTTGTCGGGCAGGCAGCCGCCTGGGAAGCAACCGCGCACGGCTCCGCCCCGCATGGCTCCGCCCCCGCCCTGACCACACCCGCGCTCTTGGCCACGTCCCTCCCGCCGGGAGCCGAGGGGCCGAGCCATCGGCTCTCCTGACCTGTCTGTGTTAGTGGAGCTCGGATTTTGGGTCCCACGCATCCCTTGGGAACCCGGAGAGGCATCCCTGAGCGTCTGACCTTTGCCAGAAAAAAACCGCTCCGCCCCCCTAACGCTCTCGGGAGGCGGACTGGGGCCAGGTTTAATGGCTACAGAGTCCTAGTCAGGTCTCCTTCGACACTGCTGATGCCCGAGGCCTCCACCTCTGCACAGCTGGATGCCTCCAGCTCCCCTGTCCACCTCTCCCATGCTCTCCTGGTCTGAGGCACCCCTAACTCTACCCAGTGTTTAAGGACACTTCCTGAGCGTTGTGGCAAACGCCTGGAATTCGAGTACTTGGGAGGCTGAGATAAGAGGATCAGGAGGATTTTATCCAGCCTGGGCTACATAGTGAGTTCAAGGTTCAACTACATAGTGAGATCCTGTCTCAAATAAAATAAAACTATTGTAAAAGGCAAGGAAGGGTCTAAGTAGAAACTACTGTAAACTGGTGAGTCTGAAGCTGTGAGACATCCCCAATGCCTTCAAAAACTCGAGCATACAGCAAGCATTCCATAATTGAATGGACGGGTCAGATAGCCAAACACCCATGGTATGATTCCCTCTCTGAACCTCAGTTTACTCATCTGTAAAATAGGGTGAGTGCACATATATTATTCCCCAAGGAAAGAACAACACGTGGGATGATGCCTATAAAATGATCAGTTGTGTGTCTGGCATGTGGTAAATCCTTCATAAGGACATGTTACTAACAAGGAAAAAAATGTGCTCCTCAACATCAGGTGGTGCTCACCTGGTGCTTGAGAGTCAGGGGTATTGTTTTAAAATGCCAGCATTTTATGTGTATTATCACTCAGCCAACCCCTTGCCAAGCACCTTGAGCTAGTGACTATGATGTCACCTAAACCTAGGAGAGGTTCCCTTTTGAGGACACCAGAGTGACTTCTGCCTCTCCTTGTCCTCTGCTTCCAGATGGGTCCAGATATTATCTCTGTTTTGTTCATTTTTATCCCGAGATAAAAGGAAAATAAAAAGCACGCTGGTGTAGGGGTGGAATTTTACTGCAAGAATATATTGTACTGAAGCCCGGTGTGGTGGCACACGCCTCTAATCCTAGCACTTGGGAGGCTGAGGCAGGAGCTTTGATGTGAGTTTGAGACCAGCCTGGGCTACAAAAGTGAGCTCAAAGCCATCCAGAGCTGCATAGCAAGACTCTGTTTCAAAAAGAAAAAAAAAAAACAATATATTGTACTGAGTATATTCTTTACTTCTTGTGCATATTATGGTTTATATAGCCTCCCCAAACCTGATGCATTCATAGCTGGGGCTTTTGGGAGACAAATGGATCATGGGTGCAAAAATCTGCCAGTAGACTAGCCCGCCGGTGGGTTTTTAGCGAAATGTCATGTTGGGAAATGAAGCCTGATCAGAGGAGATGGGTCACAGGGGATGTGGTGGGTCTGAGGGTCAACTTGCGACACCCCGCTGAACTGAACTAGCATGGTACTGGGCATGGGATGCCCACCTGAAGGTTGTTGCTGGCAGTGTAAGAGACAGAAGTGGAGAAGAAGCTGTAGAAGCTGTTCAAGAGCTGTTGGTTCTCTTGAAGGAGCTTATTGTGCTGGCTTTCCTAAGGAACATGGCTGTTATCATCGAAGGAGCTTGGGACCTTACCGTCAGTGAGAATGGTTTCATTTCATTTTTTCCTTTTTTTTAATTTCACTTTGGGGCAACCCTGGTGCTCACTTCGAGTATTGTTTCCTGGCTCTGGAGGTGAGGAAAAATGGTGCACTGCCCTTGGAGAAGCTTGCTGCATTGGCTTTCCTGATGGAAATTCAGCTATTCTCATTGTTGGAGGGGGTCAGGACCTCACTGTCGCTGAGGATAGTTGTGGGACTTTTCAGGAGAGCTCTGGTTCCAACTTTGAGCATCACTTCCTGGCTCTGCTTCAGATCCTTATCTCACTGGCATACACTTTCTAGCTTCCACTAATGACCTTTGGGTCTTCCCAGGGCAGATCTGTGAAATGGGCCTGCATAAGACACTGTTATAGGCTTTTGACCTCCAGCTGGATTCATTTGGGACATTGTTATGGGCTTTAGGTCTTCAGTTGGATTCATGCCGTATATTATCATGGGGTCCAGGCACTCAGCTGGAGTCTTTGGTCTTTAGAACATGGACAGATTCTCTACATTCTTTTTGTATATTATTCTTTGGGTGACTATTATAAAATCTGTAGGTTATGTGCCCTGTATTGTTCCCTTGCAAAACTCCAAACTACGACAGGGGACTAGGCCCAGAAGGGTTTCTCTATTGGGAGCAGCTGAGCTAGTAATCTTCACATGTATGGAAGCAGGTAGTGAACAAGGAATGCCCTGAGGGCATGGAACACTGAAGGCAAACAGACGTTTCAGCCCTGAGAACATGGGTGTAACAGGATAAGAGACAAGCTAGTTGAGTAAAAGGGCATCATGTAACAAACGTATAAATAGATGCTTTGGGGGAGCAGTTCCTTCTCTCCCATCTGGAGAGCAATATTCCATAATAGTAGTGGGTTATCAGCGAACTAGCAACGTTGAAGTTGTTGACTTGAGCCTTTCACAGCTCGTTATACTAATCTGGCTTTACTTTTTATGCCTCGTGGTTAAACAATTCTGTTGGGTGGTTAAGTCCAAGTTAAAGCAAGACCTATATAACAACACATGTAATTTTCTTTTTTTTTTTTAATTTTTTTTTAATCTTATTTGTTTGCTTGTTTCTTTATTTACTTATTTTATGGCTGGCTCAGCCTGCCCTGGTAGTGGGGCTAGCGCAGCATGTGGTGCCGGGGATCGAACTGCAGTCCCTGCAGTTGCCTGAGCTTTCCTAAGCAGGCGCTTTAGACCACTGAACCACCTCGCCGGCCCCACATGTAACTTTCTTATTTGACAAGGTCAGTCAAATCAACGTATGAAATTTGGAGGACATATTTATAGTATACTACACCCACGCAAAAAGAGCAGACAGGATCTAGCTAGCACCAAACTTCAAAGCTTCCAGATTTTTCTGCACCCCACAGCTGTGCAACCTTATTCATCTTGTTTTCAAGTTTTTATTATGTCTCAGCTCTGCCTTCTGAGGAAGAGGGATGCTCAGAAGAATCTATTGTTCTGCTGACTCCCTAAGGAGTGACTGAGAAAGGTGAAAAGTAGCCTAATGCTAGACTGCGGTACAGGCTGGAGACCCCACAGCAAACCTGAGCAGTTGGGGTGAAACAGAGAGGGGGGCAAAAGGGGCACACTGTGTTTAGGAGAGGTTATTTGTAATGCCTCTCTGCACAGAGAGCAGAAAGCCCAGATTTTGTGATGAACTCAGGCCCTGCTGCTTAATACTTACTCAGAATGGGAGCTATGGGGAAAACACGCCCACCGGCCAACTAAATACAGGGTTCCTGGGCCGGCGAGATAGCTCAGCAGTCTAAAGCGCCTGCTTAGCCAAGCTTAGGAGACCATGGTTCGATCCCTGGCACCACATGCTGCACCAGCCCCACCCCCAGGGCAGGCTGAGCCAGCCATAATATAAATAAATAAAGTGTTTAAAAAAGAAAATATACTATGTAACAGATACTAAAACATCTGAAATTCTTTCAATAAAAATACATACATACATACATACATACATACATACATACAGGGTTCCCACCGGTGTCTAAGCACTGCAGAAAGGCTTGATGGTATGCAAGTTTGAAGTTTACTTGAATCAGAAAAATCAGACTTTTATGAAAGAAAAAGTTGAAATAGAACTTCCTTTATCTCTGAAACCCTTCAAATTCTGAAGAGGAAAGGTAACAAATCTCAGGGGAAAGACCAAAAGAGCTTTACACTGTATAAATATGCAACATAACTATCTTTACTTCTCTTTATGAAAGCATTGTGGAATCTTTAACCTGGAAACTATTTCAGGCTCTTGCAGCTCCATGTATGCTAAGTGGCCATCTGAGGAACTGGTTGCAAGTATTTGTCTTGGTCTGATCAGGAGTCTTTCATTTGGTGACTGTGGGTCTGTCTGAAAAATCTGCCAGTAGCTGGCTAGAGACACCTGTGACCTGGGCATGGCGCTCACTGTGGTGCCCCAGCTCCCAGAACACAGTCCTGTCTGCAAAGAGATGACTTTGGAACCTTCTCTTGAAGGGAGATACACTTATTTTTTTAACAGGCAGTAGGTCAAAAGGCAAAAGCAAAACGAAACAAAAAAGCACTTCTTTCCTAGGGCCTTTTAAGTGTGATGATGTAAGTCTAGAAAACTTGTGCCTGCCCTCCCGAAGACATAAGGATGCATAGGAAACCATCTGCAGCAACAGATAATTCAGCAACAGTGCACTAATAAGAGCCCATTTAGCATCTGCGTCCCTCTAGTGCTTGAGATCAGTTTTGTTCCTAGTCACAGTTACAAAAACTTTTTCCAAGGCCAAGAGTAATGGTGTACACCTGATATCCCAGCACTCAGGAGGTTGAAGCAGCCTTAGGCCCTTTAAGAGCAGACATACAAACTCTACTCTGGGCTAGTAAGATAAAAGCTGTACATAACAAATACAGAAGTACCATTAAAAAAAATTAAAAATTAAAATTTAAATGGACTTGTGATGGTCAGGTGCCGTGGCACATGCCTATATATAATCCCCAGGAGGCTAAGGCAGGACAATCACTAGAAATTCAAGCCCTGCCTTAACTACATAGTGAGACCTTATAGCAAAACAATAAAAAAAAATACTTTCATAATCTGATACAGGATAATCACTTAATCTTAGCCAAAAGGGTGAGAAGCCACAGCACAGAGTAATCAAAGGTAATCCTTACTTTGCTTGACTTCTCATCCACACAAGACCACAGTACTCACCCTGGTCTCTCCTGGCAGCTCATGCTGATGGCCACAACACTAACTATAGCACCCCAATACTAGACCTGCTCTCACCCTACCCTTTCCAACCTCCTCCCCAGTGAACCTGTGGGGAAACCACAGCAATACTCAGAATAACATCTGACATAAAATCACCATCAAGGATAAAGGCAGCTGGCTCTGGTGTTTCACAGAGAAAGAACATTTCTACTACAGGGCAATGCAGGTACATCTCAGGATGTGAGTTCAATGCCACCTCCCCACCACCTCCAAGGTCACCAGAGAGAGGAAAAGCTTTCTGCAGATCCTTACTTCCAGCCCTCACCACGTCCAAGGAGAAACTGTTTTAACCCAGGGCTCCAGATGGACCAACCAAAGAAAAGTGCTACAAATTCAAAGGTTCTCACAAGTCTAAGGTGCTAACAAGTTTCTGTGCACTTTTAAGCACTCGAGCCAACAGCACAGCTAGCTTTACTACTATACTGTAGATGCTAGTAAACATCAGTTCAGCTTTTCTGCCATCTTGGAGTCTGGGGAGGCCTGCTAGGAACAGGACTTCTAAAAGGCAATATGACTGGAAGACTGTGGTGCAAGGCCACTTTTGCTGGCTGTAAGTGTGGTCTCTGGAACCAGAGGGAACATACAGCCTTCTTAAAGTTGAAGGTGTTTATGCCTGGAGGAAACTGAATTCTACTTAGGCAAGAGATGTGCTTATGCGTACAAAGTGAAAAACAACACAGTGACTCCAGGTGGTAAAGCAAACAAAGCATAGTGATCAGGGGAAGAGTAACTTGGGCCCATGGAAACAGCAGCATGGTTTGTGCTAAGTTCCGAAGCAACCTTCCTGCTAAGGCCATCGGACACCGAATCTGTGTGATGCTGTACCCCTCAAGAATTTAAACTAATGGAAAATAAAGGTGCATTTGTACTCTTTTATATATATATTTGTTCAGTATTGTTTGGTAGGATGGAAAAAACTGACTTGAATGTTGAATGCCACATACTGCCACCACCTTTAACTCAGAAGACATCCACTCCCTCAGAGATTTAATCCCTTTGCCAAGCCCCTTTCTTAGATCTCTACCCACGATAAAGAAAAACACAGGTATCATATTGTGATCTTTATTCCATTAAATGACCTTACAAGTGAATCAGAACATGCTTTTTAATATACTAATAGCATAATTTCATCCCATTGCATTTTTTAAAAACTACATTACATTTTAAAGCTATATAAAGGCAAGGTTGTAACAGAAGGTACATTTAACTAAGTTTTTTTTATTATTAAGAAAACTGAAAGAAAAACCCAGGAAAATGTGTATTTGTTCAAGATTTAACTCCTTTAAGGCTTAATGACAGCTTTTATTCATCTGAGTTAGACAGCTTTGAGAATCCATGCAATCTTCTCTTGGTTATAAAAGCACTATTTACCTCCGGCACATGAAATTTCTTCCCAAACAAAAATTTCCCTGAAAAGTTCTTGCTATCAGGTACCCAGGTTACTAATTACCTACTTACAGTCCAGTCCTTCCTTGTTGTTCACTGTATTTGTGGCTCAAGGCTTTCTTTGTGGTTACAATTTAGGGATTCAACTCACAGTACTGAATCTAGCTCCTCCCACGCCCACACTGGTACCAGGAATCACACTCAGGACCTCGTGGTTGCTAGGCAGTCACTGTGCTGCTGCACTATATCCCCAGTCCCTTGGCTTCTTAAATAAGAAACAACTATCAAAATTACTTTTTCTTAAGATCCAAATTACATCTGCTAGTAAATAGGATACTTGCTACATTCTTTTTCTCCAGAACACCATATGACAACTATGTACAACAGCCTTTAGGTGCTTAGACAACACTCTGAATCAAAGGCACCCTTACTATGCTGAACAACGTAAACTGGTGGTGGTCCCACCTGGCTGTAGATCGCCCATCCTGAACCTCAAGTAAAAGCTGTCCATTTGCCCTAGACAATACTGAATGGTACTTTCCCACTGCTAACTCCTATCTCATGGAGTAGCTGTCCCTGTGCTATCTCTGAATCATCTACAATAATGTTTATAAAAGTGAAAACTGCAGGGCCACAGCCCAGGACACCTGAGGCAAGCTCTGGGAATCTGCAACTTTAAACAAACCTTAGATAAGTCCAATGTACTCCAAAATAAATGAAAAATCATTGCCCAAAATTTAAGTGCAGTAAGACCTATCATGAAGACAACTGGTCAGTTGCAAATATCTTTTTTAATGACACTTTTAAAAGTTAACCATCTAAATTTACTCTTCCCTAGAAATAAATTTTATATTTCCTACACAAAACAAAATTCTATTAGATCAAATATAAACTATAATAATGCAGCCCATGTTGGCTACTTTCAATGGAAACATCAAATCATCCAAAATTATATTCCAATAGTTCCACAGAAACAAATACAACAGCTGGAGGTAGCGGTGCACTCCTGTAATACCAGCACTTGGGAGGCTGAAGCAGGAGGATGGCCAAGAGTTTTGAGGCCAGCCTGGGCTACATAGTGAGATCCTGTTTAAAAAAAAAAAAGACCCTAAAGATATTTTATCATCATACATGACAGTTGGTCCTCACCATCTATAGACCTAATCTAAACAGACTTCTCAGAGAAAGAATTACAGCTTTTGATTTTATTATTTTTACTATAAGAAACAAATTTGGGGGCTGGTGAGAAAGCCCAGCAGTCTGAAACACCTGCTTAGGCAAACAGACAGACACAGGGGATAGTGGCTTGGCACCACATACTGTGCCAGGCCCACCCTCAGGATGGCCAAAAAAAAGAAAAAGAAATTGGAAGTATTAAAAAAAAAAAAATGGCAACACAACTTTTTTTTTTGTCTTTTTGAGGCAAGGTTTTATTTACTACATGCAGTTCAGGCTGAACTTAACATTACTTTGTAGCCCAAGATGGCCTCCAACTCACAGCTGTCCACCTGCCTCAGCCTCATGAGAGCTGAGATAACAGGTATGTGCCACCATGTATGCCTAACTTCTCTTAAAAAATTATTTTAGTGGAAAAAATTTTAAATCTCCATTTCTATTCATAGAAATGTGTTCTCCATATTAATGGGACTGGGCACACTAACGGTGTATGCGTGGAAGTTCTCCCGCAAGTGCCTGAGCAGCAAATATCTGTAGTCTGACTTCTACACAATGTTCCTGAACCACAATAAAAAGGTTAGAGATGGTGATAGGCAAAAATATTCTTCACAATCTGGGAATAAATTTCCCCAGGACTATTTACAGCCAGCAATGAGAAAGCATTTTTCCTTGGAAAAGTTGGTATAAAATCATCTTCTACTGTTAAAACAGAAAGGAGGGCTGAGGATATTATACATACTTTCCAGAGGCAGAATAAGTCATAAAG